>VWZZ01000191.1:153186-187290 GCA_013399095.1 Psophia crepitans
CCAACCTCAACCTGCCCTGGAGCAATGTGAGACTGTTTCTTCTTGTCCCATCACTTGTTACTTGGGAGAAGACACACACACACACACACACACACACCCCGTCAGGGAGCTGCAGAGAGCGATCAGGTCTCCCCTCAGCCTCCTCTGCTCCAGACTGAACACCCCCAGTTAAAAACTGTTCACAGGAACAGATTTATTCCCTATTCCCTATCCCCTCCTCCAACCCACACCCCCCCCTCCACTCAGGGCCTTAAAACGGTGCCTCTCTGGGGCGTGCAAACCCAACAGCAGGAAAATTCTTAAAAAAAAAAAAAAAGGGGGAAAAGCAGGTGCCCACGAAGGGGTCTCATCCCTGGAGCCAGCGCCGAGGAGGGGAATCCCACCACGTTAACAGTCCGCAGTCCACGGCAAAGCGTTCGCCTCCCATCAAAGCTCCCTTGAGGGCTTCACGCTCCACTGGCTCCTCCAGCCATGGACATCCCCACCCAGGCCAAGCCCTGGTAGCCCAGAGTGGAGCATGACCCCCTGCCTGCCCAAGGCTGGCCAGCACAGCACTGGTGCAGGAGCAGCCCGAGCGAGGCGGGAAGGTTGCACGGCCCATGTGACGGTGGGCTGGGGACACCATCCTGCTGGGGACAGGGGAGGCAGGAGCCCGGCAGCACCTGCCCACCCTGGGGTCCGACCCGGGCAGAGCTGGGGAGGCACAAGGGATGCGGCTGGACTCGGAGAGGGAGCTCGCCAGGCACACTCACTCCTCGCTCATATTTTATTTCATCTCCTGATGGGTGAAATGTGTCCTTAATTTGTTCTAAAAGAAAAAGAGAGTGCGCTGCATTCTCACACCCATAACGAAGACAACACGCAAAGCCCTTTAAAAGCAGGCGCCACACATACTACGCGCCGCCTTTTTCTAATTAAAGATGTCTTTTCTAGTTAGCCGGGGCCGCGCGCGAGCTCCAGGCGATGCTGCCTGTCGGGCGAGAGCCCCGCGGGCTGCCTGCTCCTGCCCGGCGGCAGGCAGCGCTGGCAGGGCACCGCCTCGCCCCGGGCTTAGCCGTGCCGTCGCGCTCGGAGGCCGAGCACGGGCGAAGGAGAGCGTCCAAGCCCTTCCCAGATGATCTGTCCCCAGAGAGCTGTTTCTGGCTCAGCCAGCGTTTGAGAAAGAGGGGTGCATCTGGTTTTAATCTTACCCCTTGCGGTAGCTGTCACCATGGGTTTGCTGTCAGGGTAAAAGATGCCTTCATGCAGCCCTGTGCCAAAGCGGCAGACATGAAACCCTCAGGCTACAGCAAACCCCCGATGTCCTGGGCTACCCCGGCCCCGGGGCTCCGCACCCCGGCCCCGCGAGCAGGGGAAGGGGCCATCGCTCCTGCCCCGTCCCCCGCGGGGTAGCCAGCCAAAGTGAGCGCAGGAGCTGGGTGACAGCTCATTAGGGAGCACGTGCCTTCATTCCAGCCATGGCAGCACCGGTGAGGGGTGCCACAGCCCCCCCAGCTGCCCTGGGGACCCCAGCAGCAGCACCCACGGCGGGCAGGCTGCAGGCGCAGCACCGGTGCAGGCAGCGCAAACCCTCCCAGCGCCGGCCGCCCGCCCCGGCGCGTGCTTGAGCCGCAGCTCTGTGCTCCTCTTCCCTTCCCCCAAAAAACACAGGGAACCACAAGAACCACAAAAATGCATCTTCTCCGCACTGCCGAGCCTATCTCTCTGAAGGGCACGCCGCGCTGCCGGAGGACCAGTCGCTCTGCTAACCCAGGGCTCTCGCCGCCTGGAGAGCCGCCAGCTTTTAAAAGCAGCTGTCACATAAAAGCAAACATTGAAAACCATTACATTTACAGCAGTTTATCTTTAATGCCGTCTGGTTTTGACGTTGCTCCATTCCGATTCAGTTAAATGGTTTCCCCCTCGCACGCCCGCCCCTCCCGCGCATTCACGCCTGCCAGGAGGCTCCTCCTCCGAATTCATAGCGCTGTGACGTCACGTTGCTTTGCCACGATGACAGCAGCCAGGTCATAGGCTCACCTATGACCTGGGAAATCTACCCCCTTCCCAAGCAAGTGAGGCAGGGGAGGAGACGGGGAGAAGGGCAGGGGATGATGCGGAGATGTCACCAGAGGCTGGGGCAGACCAGCACAAACCGCTGCCCAAGCGGGGACTTCCCTCAGCCCAGGCCTTCAGTCAGTCACCAGAAGGCACCTGCAGGAAGGGGCTGGAAGCATCCTTGGGAGCCGAACCAGCATTCCCTGGCTGCATCCAGGAATGCTGGCCATCACCAGCGTGGGAAAATCCCATCTCCTTGCGTGTCCTGGGGTGTCCCGGCAGGCACAGCTCCTCCTGCGTCCTGCTGGGGGTGGGATGCTCTGGCATCCCCCGTGGCTTCACCGACTGTGGTCTGTGTTACCGTGGAAGGGTCACACACCCCCTCCCCGCAGGGAAGCTTATGGACACACCGCCCTCACCCCTCCATGGCATGGCAGAGAGGGGGGGAAGCCAGGACAGAGACCGGGCAACGTGGTCCTGGCACTGCACAGGGATCCATCGGGGCAGAGTCCCCACGCCACACAGGGCAGGACTCTGGCCCTGGGGAGGAAAACCCCATGCCCTCCTCCTCACTTCTCCAAGCCCTCTGGCTCTGCAGCCCCCATCCCCCTGCCTGCACTGCCCCTGGTTGGGGGGGGAGCCTCCAGGGACATGAAGGCAGCACCAGCTCCATGCCCTGCAGCACCCCTCGCCCTTTCGCAGGGTGCAACATCTCTCCCTGGCCCTTCAACAGACACGTGGCCAGGCTGGGGAAGAGTCCAGAACTGAAATATCCCCAGCCTGAGGGGCCACATCCTGCTCCACACCAAGGGTGCGAGAAGTCCTCACCCCTGTCCCTGTGCCTGGGCAGGGTTTCACCCTCCAAAAGGGGCGACATCCCAAGGAAGTCCAGCAGCATCTCGGGGACTTCTCATAGCAAAGCTCAAACCCAGATGGGCTGGAAACAGGACAAACGAGGTCACTAGAAGCCAACGGGCAAATACTGGGTCTCATGAAAGACTCTTGGGGATGTGCACCCAGTAATCACAACAAAAGGCGCAGTGTGGCAGGACTCACAGCACGTCACAGGTCGGTGTCCCCCTCTCCCCGGTACCGTTGCTGGGGGGCGAACCCTTCCCCCAGGCTGTCACCTGCACTGCCAGCCCAGAGACTGCAGGTCAGTGCGACGCAGCTCCTGGCTGGCTGCAGCCTCCCGGCAAGTTTTGTAGGAAAAAAGCTCCGAAGCTGCGATCTGACACGTAAAAAAAGCCTCAGACCCAGCCAGGTCCTTTGCTTGGGCTGAGCAGCGGTTGCAGTGGGGTGGGGGGAACGGACATCCCGAAGCGGTTCCACTCATCGTTCCTTTGGCTTGTGACACGTTTAACGCTGCACAAAATAATGCACAAAAGACAGAGCAGAGTGACTGCAGGCAGCCTGAGCAGCATGCACGTCGTGCCACCGGCCTTACGCTCCTCACTGTTTTCCTTACAGCTCAGGCTCCAGCTCTCCTCCTATGCCATGACAACCTCACTTTTTTTTTAAAAAAATTAATTTAAAGTACACTTTCTAGCCCTTTGATAGGAAATAGTTGAAAACACAGCACAAGAAGAGAAAAAGAGCCTTGCACCATATAGATTTTCTGATGCCTGATGCTTGTACATCACCACCATCGTATCTGAGGACGGAGAAGCAGAGACAGGCGCCTGGCACACGCACACCGCATCACCAGCTGGAGACACCCCCCAGGCCCCCGCACCCAGCCCCCAGGAGCTGTGCCCCGGATTTCGGTGGGCACAGGATCAGACCCTCCCTTCTGAAGCCAAGACCGGTGTACGCCACCCCGATGGAAAAGCCCCAGCCCTGGGAACAGGCAGCCCACAGCCGCTCGGCGCTGCTATCCCGGGGAGCCTGCAGACACAGAGGCGTGGAGGTGCCAACTGCCCCCAGTCCCACTTAATTAGGTGTTAACTCCCAGGCCTAATTGCGGCCACTTAACATGTCAACACCCTTCACCTCCCTCCCGCTAAACACGGAGAGGTTTGAACGGGCGACGCTCGGCGCACACTCGGGCGATGCTCGGCGCACACTCGGGCGTTTGATCCTAAGCTCTATTTCCTCTCCATCGCCCTCCCCTCCATCACCCCGGACGGGTGTCAGAGCCCAGCCCACACCCCGTCTCCTCCGGTCTCCCTCCCTGACCAGGAGCTTTGCCGAGCATCTCCTTCCCAACCGGCCGCGTTCCTCCCTCTGGCTTTCTCCCCCACACACATACACAAAGGGAACTCCACGTGCAGCACCCTGAGGCTGCACGGGGGGAAAAAGTGAATGGCAGGAAATTAAAAAGGCTCGTGTGACAACATTAACACAGCTGTAACGCGCAGCCAGCGTGTGTGTGCGTGTATATATGGATAAAAAAAAGTGCCAGGCGATCCCCTCACCAGAAGAGCAGGGCGGCACGCTAATGCCGCGAGGGAAATCGCAGAGGTTTAGCTGCTGGCAGCACACGCCTGCTGCAATTCCAGGTGCGTTCCTCCAGCTTCCATCAGGAGATTTTTCTGAAGCACCATTACCATGTTTTCTACCCACTCACATTGCTCCAGCTTTGGCTTTTCAAGGTCCTGAAGACGACGGAATGGTAAAACTGGTCCCTGTGCGTTTAGCCCCCTGCCCCGTTCCACATACACAGTTTCAGCAGGTTTTTTCCAAGGCCGCAACCAGCAGCACAGAAATAATCAAAAAAAAGGAAATTCATGCTTTTTTTTTTCCCTAGAAAAGGCTACTTCTTGAGGCACCCATAGGCCGCTCAGACCAACGACCCTCCCCTGCGGTACTGGGATGTGGTTCCCATCCCGGCAGAGGCAAGCGGGAGCGAGGGGATATGTTTGCGGCTCTCAGGGCTGGATGCGTGGGAGCCAGCAGCAGCACCTCCATGTGCAGAGCACCTTGCCCACTGACCGCCCCCACGTTCACCCAACGCCTTCAATACTCTGAAGAGCAGAAAATCCACATAAACTCCACACTAGTCAAACCTTCCCATGGTCTTCTTTCCAAGCGCTCCCCTGCACGGCCCCAAGCGATGAGGTGATTCTTCCCTGCAGGTCTTGGAGACCCTCGGATTCAGGGTGGAAACTCATTTTAGGTCATCAGGCTTTTTCCTTACTCCCTGACTCGGAATCAGGGAAATCTGGGCAGCAGTATCTCCCCACCATCACTGCTACGGTCTCCCTCCTTGGCACTGGCTTTGAAGGTCACTTCAAAGCTGGCAGAGCAAAAGGCTGCTTGGGAGGGTCATCTGCGCTAGGGGTGGGCAGCAAATTCACCCCCTGAAGCTACAGGGCAGATGCCAGCGTAGCCAAGAGCTCCCTCTCAAACCTGGGATGACCTTGGAAAGGGATCAAACAGCCACTTTGCTACTAAAGTACATGCACACGCGCAGGCTTCACCCCTTTGGGGAAGCACCCAAGCTCTCCCCTCGTGCTCCAGTGGAGCCGCCCGGCTGGATGCATGCAGGAGGGCCACCACCCCGGCTGGGGAGGCAAGCTGTGTGCTGGGACACAGCCCAGCCCCGTGCCAGCCAAGAGCCTCTCCGGCACATGGGCACCCACCAGCCCCAGAGAGCTCGTTTTGTGCAATTATGGCCCTGCTGGTTAGCCAGCCCCTTCCTCGCTGGGAAAAGAGCTGGGAGCTGAGCAAGCCCAGCTCTGACGAGCATCCCATGCTGTGGGTGGCACAGCAGTCACGTGCAGACACCCCAGAGCCTGCCAGATCCTCTCGGGGGAGAGGCTGAGATGACCTGACCCTCTAAATTACGGCCTAACAGGGCTGGTCCCATCCTTGACCTATTAGACTGTAAAGTAAAAAGATCATAGCCAAGTCTTCTTCCTCAGCTCTTTGCCTTCCTCAAGGTCCTCCCACGAGCAGAGAAAACAAAGATGAAGGGGCAGCAGGGAACTACCGTGCTCCAGCCTGTGCTTTTCTGCTTCGTGCTGAGCAGGACACCACATGGGAGCAGAGCCGGGGCACCCATGGGTGCAGTGGCTCTTCACCAGCCTGGTCCATGCAAGGGCACGGGAGCTCTCCCCCAGGTATCGCAACGCAGCAGCGACCTCAGCCACGGTTCTACCAGCATCACAAATTAAAGCTCAACCAGAAACGAGGAAGGGGAAGGAGAACCTACAAGAGAACCTGCAACGTGCTCAACTCCATGGAAGAGAGGAGGGAGGGCGTGGAGGAGATCAAGGAAGAGGAAGGGGGAAGGCAAGGTTTGGGAAAGCAGAAGCCAGACAGCCGAGGGATTTCGCTCCACGTCGGAGCCATCGCCCTGAGCGCTCGCTGGGGTTGTGAACGGCGAAACCCGATCGGCTGTTAACCCAGGAATGCGTGGAAATGGCAACTGCGCATAACTCCGGGGAATCCGCAACGGTGCCCCCGGCACCAGGAATCGCACGAATAACCCGCGCGCTTCGCACATGAGCTCATCCCGGGGATAATACCCTCGCATGAGCCCAGGCAGCAGGAATTCGCCGCACACTCAGCAGGCTGGGGGGGGCCAGGGGGGACACCCTTCTCCTCCGGCTCCCTTCCCCTTCCCCTCCTGCCACCACCCCACGTTTCCCACGGATCGTGCGCTGCACCCTGGGAACGTGCACGGGGCCCAAAAGCCCAGAGAGCCGCGCTCAGCCTCCCTCTCCCAAGGGGCAGGAGAGCCGGCAGCCTCCCTTTGCAGGGCTCAGGAGAGGTGCTGGGGCATCTGCGTGACCCCACAGGACACTGTAAAGTCGGGAGGAAAGGGAAGGAGGGGAGAGGCATCTGCACTCCCGCATCCCCAGCGCCGAGCCTGCCTCGTCCCCAGCCTGCTGGGAAAGGGAGCGGGATGTCTTCTCTGTACACCCATGTCCCGGCTGCTGGTGGTGCACAGCGGGACCGGGGGGATGGTGCTCCTGCCCTGCGAGCACCTTAGAGAGCACCGGGCCGTGTGCCACTCCTCGCAGCACCGCAGCCCTGCGGCCCCTCTCCTCCCCTCTGCTTTCCCTCCTCACCACAGTCTGCCTCGTGGAAAGGGGCTGCAATCGCTGGGGGGCCCCTCTCCTTGGAACCATCCTGCTCCCCAGCACACCTTCCTTTTCCCAAGCAGCCAACGACCCACGGAGGAGCCGCAAACACGACTTGCTTACTCTGTTCCTCTCTCTGCTGGATCAGCCCCACGCCCTGCTGTCTGCTGAAACTGATGGCAAAAATCCCACGGAGCACGAGCAAGACCGGACCGACAGTCGGGGGTTAGCCGACCCAGCAGATGCCCAGGTGGCCCGCGAAGCCAGCTTGGCTAGCCGATGACACACGTGTCACTGCTCAAGCACTGACATCTCCTGCTGAGGGTGGCTCTTCCAGGGACCGGCTAAGACTAACAAGGGAAAGTCAAAGGGGACATGTCTGCCCCATCCACACCTAGACACGCCTCCCCCCGTGAGCAGCTGTCCCGCATCCCTCTTCTGGAGTGAACCAAGGGGAAACAAAGCCACCACCAGCGGAGCGAACGCTCAGACCTACAAGGGCAGAATTCAGGCTGCAGATAATGGGGACACGGGGCTGCTGGTGCTGAGGGGGCTCAGCAAACCCTGTGTCCATGGGGAAGAGGGGAAGTGGCGGAAGGCAGACAGGTTGCAAGCATGAGCTACACCTACACCGGAGCAAAGGGGGATGGCCATACCTGAGGCCGAGGTTCAGAGTGATGGTGCCAGACCTGCTGTGTCGTCCTCCTCCAGCCATCACGCGCTCTGCTGATGTGGAGGGCCAGCTTGGATCCAGTGATCTGGATCTGATCCCAGCTTCTGCCTCCCCTTGCTCTCCTCCACCTGCACACATTTCTCAGGCTCCTCGGCTGGATGATGGGACACGGGGGCTGCACGTGCTGCCAAGCAGGAGGGGGACCTGGAGCACCTCTCCTATGAAGAAAAGCTTGAGAGCTGGGGATGTTCAGCCTGGAGAAGAGAAGGGTCTGGGGAGACCTCATTGCAGCCTCTCAATACTTAAAGGGGTCTTATAAAAAGGATGGAGAGGGACTCTTTGCTCAGGTAGATAATGATAGGACAAGGGGCAACGGTATTAAATCAAAAGAGATCAGATTTAGATTAGACATTGGGAGGAAATCCTTCCCTGTGAGAGTGGTGAGGCACTGGAACATGTTGCTCAGAGAAGCTGTGGCTGCCCCTGGATCCCTGGCAGTGCCCAAGGCCAGGTTGGATGGGGCTTTGGGCACCCTGGGCTGGTGGGGGGTGTCCCTGCCCACGGCAGGGGGGTTGGAACTAGATGATCTTTGATGTCCCTTCCAACCCAAACCATTCTGTGATTCTATGACCTGAGGAAGAGGCACTTGACACTGGGACTGCTGCTGACTGGGTAGCTCCAAGGTCTGCCATTGGGTCAGGGGGACCAGAGCCAGCTCCCCAAACAGTACCCTGACGGGCCCCCAGTGCTCAGGTGGGTCCTGCTGGGGCAAGCTCCCCCCCAGAACACAGAGCCTGGTATGGGTTGCCTCACACAGAGGCAGAGCGTTTATGCCCAAGGTCAGGTAACCTGAGTTTTGGAAGCAATTCTGGGCTTTTTGAAGTGCCTCCAGAGAAGAGTGATCTTCTACCCTTCAACTGAATGATCCAATCTTTCCACAAGTGCTCTACCACCGAATCTCTCCCCCCCGGCAGCTCAGCTTCGGAGCCTCTGATGTTGCTCGCCCTGGAAATGCCAGGGCGGGAACAAAATGAGCTAGCCCAAAAATAGCTTGGATGTGACAAAGGTGCAGGTTGGGCACACGAGGCCGGGTCCATAACGTGTCCTGCTCCAGCGGGACAGGCCCCGAAAGAGACTGGAGATGCAATTTAACATGTCAGCAGAAACACAGTTCGCTTCCCACCTGGACAACTCTGCTTGATGCGGTGCCACGTTGGGCTCCTAGAGACCCCTCCATGCAACACCCCTCCCCAAGGAGCACCCCATGGAGAGCTCCTGGCTTCACCTCTAGCCCAGGGCTCTCCTGTCCTGTGGGGCAGCAGGCCCCAGGGATGAACAGAGAGCTGGCAGCAGGAGGAGAAAGGACCAAGACTCAAGCTGCAAAAGGAACAAGAAAATGAGAAGTTAGGGCAAACGAACAGGAAACTGAAAGGTAAAGTAACAGCGGGACAAAAATCCAAGGGTGAGACAGACCCAACAGATGACACAGACAGTCCATCCCGGAGGAGAGAGTCAGGAGCAGATGCAGAGCAGGGGCAGCTCCTAGTTTTGACCCTTTCAAGCCTGCATCTCACCCTGGAGCTGGATTTCCGCTCCATCAGTGCACGGGACATTGAGCAACAGGAGGTGCTTTTTTCCTGCCCCGGGGGTTCAGCCCTCTGCCCCAAAACCGTTACCCACAACATGTCACTGCCGGCAAACTTAGATTTTCCCCAAAGCCGGCCAAGAGCCCTGAGCAAACTGTTGGCATGTGAGATGGTGCACAGCACTGCGAGGAGCATGGAGCCCAGGGTAACTGAACACCCGGCTGGCTAATGAAGGGAAAGTGATTTATGCCTTTCTGGGGGAGGGGGGACCAGCAGGAGCCCCCATGGGCACCGGGGCAGCACCCCGGGAAACCCTGTGAGCTCAACAGATCCCCACGGCTGTTTCCAACCCGCAGACCAGAGCTGTGCCAGCTCCATCCCAACGCGGCGGCACCACGGCGTGCCAGGCCATGCGGCGGTCGCAGCTCCTTGTGACTCACCCCCAGCCAGACACCAGGAGACAGAGTTCCTGAAGTCTCCAGAGGGCCAGGCGGGAGGCGAGGAGGAGGAGGAGGAGGCCGAGGGCTTACAGGGGGAGTCGCCGCTCCAGTGCGACACCTAAAGGACTCCACACACGGATGCACAAGGAGGGGTTTGCTGCTGTGTCCCAGCTCCTGCTTGATCCCGCCGGCTGTGGGCACCCGCGCTAGCCGCACGCACAGGCGGCTCCTACCCGGGCTCAGAGGTATAGGTGAGGCTGAGCTTAAAACACCGGAGTGCCTGCAGGTGCCTCACCTGCAGCAGCACATCTTTTGAGGCCCAGCGAGCTGCCAGTGCTGCCAGGAACAGGGATGCTGCTCCCAGCACTCCGAACAGCAGCTCCGGCCCCTGCGATGCCCCCAAAAGGGACGCAGTTTTGGGGCTGGCTCCGGTCTCTCCTTCGCCCTCCTCAGGGGCTGCAGAAACAGCAGCTCTGCCCCTTGCAGACACCACCAGACCTGGCCAAAGCACCCCAGAGCAGACGCTCAGGGATGAAGCTGCAGGGCGCTTTGCGAGACGCAGGCACGCCAAGCGTGAGCAGCAGGGCTGGGGCCGCAGGAACCGCGGCGGCGTTTGCAGTTTATTTTACCCCGGCTCGTGGGCTGGTGCCGCGCTCTCATTTCAGGGAGCGCCTGCTGCAAAGGAACAATACCGTATGCCGAAGGGGGAAATCGGCGAGGTGGGAAGGTGCAGTGCACACGGGGTGAGGGCACAGGGCCAAGAGCCAGCACCCCCCGCGCCCGGGCGCTGCTGGCTCTTCCTCCCCTACGAAGACTCTGCAAGCCCTCGGCTTCCCGGCGCCTCCCAGGGCTTCTCCGCCCGCTGTTAAATGCCCCGTGGGAAAGTCCTGCGAGGCACTTCGCAGGTATCAAACCCTTAGGCTGCCTGACAAATTATTCTGAAACCTACAGAGCTTTTTATTCCAGAGAGTCTTTTCCGTGTTCCTTCTTCGGCAGGTGCAAATTTCTTTACTAAATTGCAAAGATCTATTCCTATGAAATCACAGTAATTGCTTCGAACCAACTGAGAGAGGTTACAGCGCGAGGGCCTCACCCCAGCTAAATCTTTTGAGACCCCAGTTTGCCCCAGTCAGACCAGCACCTTATTTCTATCAATGGTAACAGGATTTCCGGAGCAGCCACAGGCTCCAGGAGCAGGGGTGGTCAGGTCTGGGTGCTTGCACCCCTGAAGCACTGCAGATGGGACTCTCACACTAGACCTCAGCCAGAAAACACCCATGGGTGCTGCCAGGGCCCAGCATGCTGCCCCACAACCCTCTCCTTCTCCCTCTCCCCACATCCAGCCCCTCTCTGCGCCACCTGGGCACAGGTCTGCGCTCAGAGGGGGGAACCGAGATGCTCCAAGCGCCTCAGAAACTGTGGCCCAACACAGGCAGCACACGACCAGAGAAACAGCCATAGAATCACAGAATCCCAGACCGGTTTGGGTTGGAAGGGACCTCCCAGCCCACTCAGTGCCACCCCCTGCCATGGGCAGGGACACCCCCCACCAGCCCAGGGGGCCCAAAGCCCCATCCAACCTGGCCTTGGGCACTGCCAGGGACCCAGGGGCAGCTACAGCTTCTCGGGGCACCCTGTGCCAGGGCCTCAGCACCCTCCCAGGGAAGGATTGCTGCCTCCCAGCTCAGCTCCAGCTCCCCTCCTGCAGCTTCAGGCCCTTCCCCTTGGCCTGGCCCCCCCTGCCCTGCAACCAGCCCCTCTCCAGCTTTCCTGCAGCCCCTGCAGGCACTGCCAGGGGCTCCAAGGGCTCCCCGCAGCCTTCTCTGCTCCAGGCTGGACAAGCCCAGCTCCCTCAGCCTGTCTCCAGAGCAGAGGGGCTCCAGCCCTCGCAGCATCTCCGGGGCCTCCTCTGGACTCGCTCCAGCAGCTCCATGTCCTTCTTGTCCTGGGTCATTTCAGCTACTTTTGGTATCTGACTTTGCCTACAGCTGGGTACACGCCCTGTAGACCACCCTTTCTGAGGAGGGGAAATCTTAATATTCCCTAGCAAGGGAATTATTCACATATCGCATCTTACTGGGGGGAGGGAGAGGAGCTTTGTGCCTCGCTGGGCTAAGTATTGCATTTCCAGAGCTGGTCTTGGGTCCCGTGGAAGAGCTGGGCAGTGCTGATCCTGGTGATCACATCTGGGGACCGAACAAGCAGCATCCAACAAAATCTGTCACTAAGCATCACCCGAGCTGAGCGGGCACCCAGCTGCTTAGACAACAGCTCACACATACATTAGTGTGTGTGTATATACATATATATATGCTGACAAGGGAGAGTCCCACACTTATTAGAGGGAGAGAGAAGCAAGAGTGAATCTCACCCGCTAATTACAGGGGCTAATTCACCCACCGAAGCCCACAGCCACCCCCCACGCGCGGCCCCGGCGGAGGCAGCGCAAGGCGGCAGGGAGCCCCTCGGCAGCCGGGGGGGCCGCCTCGGGTTTCACGGCCGGGGAGCGAGGCAGCTCTGCCTTCCCCACCGGCAGTCTCCCATTTCTAAACACCTCGCTTTGGTCTGCCGGGGTTGCATCAGCTCCTCCGCTCGTATTTATAACCGGGTTTTAAAACCTGATATTCCATTTCCAGTAGCTCGGTGGGGGTGAGCTCAATTCACAGGGCCCCCAGCCAAGCAGCTGCTGCCAGCGTGATCCCTCTTCCCTTCACATCCTGCTCAGAAAAGCTTCCCACCGTCAACCTGGTGCCACGGCTTACTGGCATGGTCTCTTTAATTAGCAGGCCCTCATTAAAGGGCTCGCTGACTGAGTCTGGGTGAGGGGCGCGGGGTGCGCGGTCGTGTTTTACGCTGTGCTGGTTAATTGAACTGCACGCACAGCCAGGCACATCGCTCCCGCCCTCTCCCAGCACGTCTTACCACTAGCCTGTGGCTTTCCAGATTAAAAAGACCCCCAGAAGCTATTTTTAAACCGATGGATGGGTGGGGAAGGGGCTGGGCAGGAGAGGGAGGGGAGTCCCTTCGGGACAGCAGGCTCCATCCCAGTACTATTTCTCCCACCACAGGCTGTCCGTGCACGAAAAGCCACTGGCTTGGAGGAGCTGGAGGTGCTTCTCCAGAGCTGCTCCTGCAGAGACCAAGCAAGGCTGAGGGCTCTCCTCTGCTCCATCCCACGCTGGGGTAAGGGAGGCCCTGCTCGAAACCCCTCTCGAAACGTGGCTCTCAGGACTCACCCTGACACCAACTCGCAGCCGGCTGGAGATGGCCGAAGGACCCATCCCTGCCATCGCCCCAGGGTGACTCCGGGGACCTCTGCTCCCTCCAGGAGGAAACTTCCAGCTGCTTTAGGTTATAAATAAAAAATGACCTGATGAAAACAGCCAATCTCCTGGGCACCAGGATCAATCACACACCTACTAATGTGCAAAGCAACCTCTCAAAATAACAGCGATTCATAAACCCTGACACCAGGAGCAGATCTGAAGCTTGGCTTGGACCCATCACCCACAGCGTGCTTCCACATACCATTTATTTCCACAGTTATTTTGCCTTCCCTATTGTTCGGGAAGAGCCATACACCCCAACCAGCACAAGCAGCATCGAAAGGAGAACTCAGGACTGGGGCTCTTAAAAAAATCCTCTTCCACCTTTGGCTGCACCGTTGTGCCACAAAGGCTGAGCAGTTTCTCTGTGCGCAGGATGGCTTCCACAGAAGGGGAAAATAGCCTTAGCAAGCCTGAAGGGGCAGTAAAAGGACAAATTACCTATTATTTGAAACGTGCTTTGGGAACCTCAGCTGAAAAGTACACGGGAAATGCAAAATAAGTCCGGAATTCTCCAGGCTCCTGACTGGATGCTGCAGCACTGCTCCGCTCCGACCTTGAGCACTGGGGACCAGCTCGCTTTCAGAGGGCTCTGCACCTGCGGCGCAGTCGGGCAGGGACTATGTGGGGCAGGAGGGGCGGGTGCCCAGCGGGAGCAGCACGTTTCCCTGCCTTTACATCGGGAGCAGCCGGCTGGCCCTGCCCCGTCACCCCTGGGCATCCAACTCGGCCACCCCTGAGCCCTGCGCCCCGGCCAGCCTCTCGCAGCACAGCACAAGGCACCAGCCAGTGAATTCCCTGCATGCAGCAACAGCCGCAGCAGGGGCAAGGCGCTGCATAACCCCAGTTTCAGTGCTGTGGGGACATCTTGGCCACCTAGTCCTCGCGGCTGCTGCCTGGAGAGCCCCGGCCCCGCCGGCTACAGGGGTGCCATGCGCAGCGAGCAAAACCATCACCTGCCTTCCTGAAGACCCAGGGCTAACGAATGGCAATTACTAATTTCCTGGTCACCCAGAACAGGTTCCAAAGCACGCACTTACAGCAGGAGGGCTCCATCTCTATGCCCAGCCCTCCATCATCCTGTCCCCCTTCATCCTGGGGCTCCTGGCAGCTGCTCCCCGAGGTGGAACAGGGCTGGAACCACCAGACTTCCCGTGACATTCGAGACAGGGCTGTGATCCCATTTTGGAGAACGTAGCTGTTATTGGCTAATAACTCCGGAGAGGAATCTGAGCAGACGCTCAGCAAAGATGAAAAAGAAATGCAAACCCCAATTCTACTTCAGACTAGTGCATGAGGTCATTCTACAAACCTACGGGCAAGTTTCTGGTGGGAAGCTGTTTTGCAGAGAAAGCCTCTGCTGGCACCCACGGAGCAGCAGAAAGGACGGGGGTGTCTCCCAGCAGTCACCACTAACTGCTCGGAGCAGAACATCCATTTGGCTGCAGCAGGGAGGCCACGCAGGGCTGCCTCTGATCCACCTCCACGTAATTACCCAGAGGCAGCATCCCCAGCGGGGAGGCAGCCTGCTTAAGGCGGTACACGACTGCCCTCAGACCTTCCCACGGCTGGTGACTGCCATCAAGCCTCAGCTCCTCAGGGAGAAAGCAGAGCATCTTCAAGGGCCTTTTTCTGATCATCGTCACCTCCAGGCAGCAGGGATAAACCTACATCCAGCACATTCATAATTCCTGCTCAAATCTAGAATTATTTTACCTGCTCTATTTGCTGACTCCACTCCCTTTCTGTTACAACTGTTGAACAGTTAAGCCACACACTGGGAAGAAAAGAGGAGCGAGATCCCGTCCCCAGATCCGGTGGGATCTGCTGAACCCCTTCAGAGCCGCTCCTGGCTCCTGGCTCCGTTCTCCCAGCCCTGCTCTGGCGAGGACAGCAGGGACACCGGCTGCCTCCAGTCTGGCTGACTGCTCCCAGCTCCGCAGATGAAAGACACTACGGAGCTACAGAGCACAAATGTATTTGAAGTCAGAGGAATTTAAGGAACATTCATCTTTATCAGTTTGAAAATTAACATAAGCCTTGTACTTTGCAAGCTGACCTGAATAGATACTGGAGTCTCAGGCAGGGAGGTGCTCTCTAGATCGTTATCTAGGAGAGCGGGAGGTATTTACATGTTATATCACCACCAAATTTCGTTAATTATCTTGCAGCTACCCAGTAGTCAAGTTTCGTTTGTGCAAAAATAATAACCAAGCAATTACGTTGGTTCCCATTCGCCCCTCGCACGAGAGGCACCACCAAATGAAGGCAAGGCAGGTTGCTTCCCCCTGGGCAGCAAGAAGAGCACAGCAAAGCACACATTGCTTTCACACGCGAGACTTTGATTGTCTGGATAAATTTGATTCTCCATCTCCACAGCAAGATGTTTTTGGGTACCAGCTCACACTGCGGTTAGCAGCGAGCAATCCGGCAGCTGAGATCCGCATGGGAACACCAGACTGAATTAAACTCATCAATCACTCTAACCCCAAATCTTCAAGTGCCGCAGGACGTGGCAGCGGGATGTGTATCATCTCCACTCAGACATCCGCATGTCCTCCAGCTCCTTTTAACAAGGAAATCCTCGTTTCTTCTCACCTAGGTGATACGGAGGCTCTTGCCAACGCAGCGCACGGGAGCAGCCCAGGAAAGGCGTGTGCCTGTTTCCAGCTGGTCCCGACGACCCGGATCCAGGAGGACAAGGGACGCCCCTGCACCCTCCATCGACCAGCCAGGGAAGCAGAAGCTGACTTGCTGTCATTGTGGCTCATCATAGACGAGAACAGCAACAACAAAGCTTATGACACTTTCTGCTTTGATTACAGGTTTCCCCCGTAATTAAGAACAAGAACTACTCAAAAAAAAAAATAATTTAAAAGATTGCAGTACAACTCTTCTGCCCAACTAATGAGGGCATCGGCACAGAGAGTCGTTTCCACCGAGTAGGGAGGGGGGAACTGACAGCCCTCCTTGTCCGCAGGGTTCAGCATGGTGAGGATGTCCAGATGACGCGCTCTAAATTAAAACCCAGGTCTCACTAGGCTGAACGCTAAACAAACGTATAGCAAGTGCCGATCCCAGCTTGCCTGAGCTACCTTATCTCAGCGACAGGGCTGCGCTTCCTTTCCCAAGGCTGCCGAGGGACCGCTCCTGCCCAAAGGCGGTTAGCTGGTCAACAGCCAGGGTGCCCCACGTGCCCTGACAACCCCAAAACCGACACCACAAACCCCAGGGATGCAGAAAGGATGCTACAGAGGAGCTGCACCCAGAGGAGGCTTTGTGGCCCACCAGGAAAGAGCCGTCTCAAGCGCAGAGCCTGCAGTGCACACTTGCATTCCCAAAACGTGGGCGTTGCATAGAAAAATGTCAAGTTTTCCCACGGGCAGGGCTGCCCAGCCCACGCAGGCAGCCACTGACCTGCCAGCATGGTGGGCAGGAGGGTACAGGGCAAAACTGCCCCACGCTTGAGACGCACACGAGCAAGCTGGGTAAAACAGACCCCGCTTGCAGACAGGCACCTGAGAGTGAAATAAGGGTATGCAAACCCACCGGGTGGAGAGGGAGGCACCTCGGGCTGGGGAAAGGCTGTCTGCTGATGCCCTGCTGGCTCTTGGCTGCGAGGGAGGAGGCAGCAAGCGTTTGTGCTGTGTTGAGAGAAGATAATAGGAGCTTCCTCCAACAGAGCAGCTAAAGCCCACAAAGCCCAGCATGAAAACATCAGAATAACTACAGGGCTGAGCAGCCGCCAAAGACACAAGCCCAGATGCGAACGCTGCAGGCAGGGCTGTGCAGAGAACAGGCAGCGCAGGCAGATGGGAGCAGTGGTCCATCCCGGAGGAGAGCACTGGCTCTCTGCAGAAGGGCTGCGGTGCCCCAGCACAACCACAGCAAGTGAGGACCTGGAGAAACCCAGACTGCACATCCCTGGGATGAACAGATAAACCCATCTTTGGGGGGATCAATCCAACAGCCAGGTGAGACACTTCTCTGTCCAAGGGAGGAGACCCCTGCCTGCTGTCCCAGCAATCTGAATCATAGAATCATTAAGGTTGGAAAAGACCTCAAGGATCATCTAGTCCAACCATTCTCCTACCACCTATTACCCACTAAACCACGTCCCTAAGTACCACAGCCAACCTTTCCTTAAACACCCCCAGGGACAGGGACTCCACCACCTCCCTGGACTACCTGTTCCAATGCCTGACCACCCTTTCCGAGAAGAAATTTCTCCTCATCTCCAACCTGAACCTTCCCTGGCGCAACTTGCAGCCGTTCCCCCTTGTCCTGTCACTAGTTATCTGCGAGAAGAGGCCGACCCCCAGCTCGCCACAACTTCCTTTCAGGTAGTTGTAGAGGGCAATAAGGTCTCCCCTGAGCCTCCTCTTCTCCAGACTGAACAACCCCAGTTCCCTCAGCTGCTCCTCATGAGACTTATGCTCCAGACCCTGCACCAGCTTCGTTGCCCTTCTCTGGAACGAGCAAAGAAGGTTTGAAACACCATCTCTCCTCAGCTGAGACCCTCCTGGGCCTTAAAATACCCGGTAAACCCAAACCCAGTGCACGCCTTGCTAAGCTGGCCGTGGAAAGCAGAAGAGCACCAGAGGTAAATGCGCTGGGTCCAAACACGCCAGGAGCACTGGCGTGCGCTGCTGACCACGGGCTTGCTATGTCCTGCCCTGACGGAGGCAGCTTGAGGAGGAAACCTTTCTTCTGTGGCTTTGGAAAGCAAAACCCAGAGCTTTCCAGGTCTTTGGCAAAAGCCCCTGGACCAGGAAACACACGTGAATGTGACAGTCCCTGCTTGGCTAAAAGACAACCCACCTGCTGAACTTCGTTGCAGATGGCCTGTCCTCTTGCCTGCCACCACCTTATCTCTTGGCTTACTCTAGGGCAATCGAGTATGTTTTAAAGCGTAACACACATCATGTTCCACTTCCTTGTCCTACAGCAGAAATTCAAACACTGTCAATGCTTTAGAAACCACAAAGATTCCTAAGAACCAGGAGACACGACATCCCAACAGGAATGAACCACTGAATAGGAGGGTTTGATTTTATTTTGGTTTAAGACCCAAAAACCCCCAATCTTAAGCAGCAAGAAACTTTCAAAAATTCAGAGCTTACATTCTCTCAACCTGGAACTGAAAAAATGAAAGAATCCTCTGGCTCTTTTTCAGTTATTAAGCAGCAGCCTGCCAAAGCAATTCAAGAATTCAAGTTTCTAGAGTAAAAACCAAGTGCATGCACCTCCACGCACCAACACATACGTACTCACACCCAGATCCATGATCTACACATATATTAAATACAGCCCCCCACTATTGTGCTCGTGGAGGGGTGGACAGCACAAGGGCATCTCTGGAGGTTTGGGGTCTATGTTGTCACATCAGAGGCAGAAATCAATTTGTTTCCTCCCACAGACGCAGAATTACAGCAACTTATTTCTTCCCCACTCCTCGATCAACATTTGTACCATCTGAAAGACTGACTGAGGACGCCTGTGAGATCTCTCCTCCCGAGGGAACCAAACCTTCCCGCTTGTCTTTGCCACATTTATATTAATGAGGGGGAGGGAAAAAAAAAAAAAAAGCACTCAAGTAATTTTATAGGCACATCAGTAATAAATTCCTCTCCCAAGGAAAGCATGGGAACAGAGCTCCACCAGGGTTATTTTTATAGCAGACCAGCCACCAGGCTGCCCTGGGTTTGCACACTCAGTACTTTCCCTTTCAAGAAGTGGAGGATGGACCCGCTCCTGCTGCCATGGGCTCGGCCGGTGGGAAGGGAGGGGGATGGTTTCATCCTTCATCATCGTGAGGAACTAACTCTTCCTCCCCAGACACCCCAGACACCCACAGAGAGACCCCTCTACTGCAACATCAGTGCTGGCACCTTCCCCAGGGCCACTACCTGGCGGAGGGGCTGCCAGGCCCGGGGCAGCGTGGCACCCTGCCTGCCCCCATGCTTGTCCGCCAGGATACGCTCTCCATGAGGCCACCATGACACTGTGTGTTCAGCGGTGTTTGCTCTCCCTTGGACCCCCAGCTCTTCCTGCCCCTGAGCTCCCAACCAAAGGGGAGCAGCAGTGAGAGCTCAGCTGGGGTTTGGGGATCCCAAGTCCTACTGACAGCTCCACTGCACTGAGACGAGATGGTCCATCAGCTGCAGAACCTTGACCAGCCAGAAAGCCCAAGGTCTGGATCTAGCAGCATCAGCCCCTGCCTCTCCAGCAGCTGTCCTGCTCCAGCACGGACACTCCTTCCAAGGTCCGAAGCAGGAGCTGAGGCCAAGGGTGGCTCCTCTCTGAGGAGGCCAGCAGGATCCAGCGGGCAGTAGGAATCCTGGGGCCATCCTGCTCCACGCAGCCTTTAGGTGCCTGTATGTTTCTGCGGGTGGCCCTGGCACCCTCTTGCACCCCAAGGAGCTGGAACCACTTCTGGCATGGAGAACGCCCTGCTCCAGCTGCCCCTCTGCGCTGCTCTCTGGCCAGCTGTGACCAAGCTCCACCGCAGCAGGACGTCGTGTCCGACACAGCTCCAGGCAGTGGGAAGCACCGCAGCAACCCTGCGACATCATTCTCCGGATGGAAAGACCTCACCGCAACTCAGCGTGAGAACCTCCTTTTCCACGACACCGGAGGCGTCTGGAAGCGTTTTGAAGGTGATCCCAGCAAAGCTCTGTGGTTTCACAGCTTTCCCGCTGCAGCAGATGCTGGGGAGGCTGCTGCCAGCCCCGAGCAGCACTTTCAACTTGCTGCCAGCCCCGAGCAGCACTTTCAACTTGCTCCCAAGCCTCGGTGGGAACTGCTGGGGTGCAGCAAGGGCCAGGAGCTGAGGGGACCTGTTGTGGGCTTGCGTGGCAAGGTTCTGGTAAAGGGGGGGGTCCATAGGGGTAGGCTTCTTGCAGAAGCCACTAGAAGTTTCCCTTGTGTCCCACAGAGCCCCATGACCAGCAGGACAGAACCTGGAGGGCAGACCTGGAGATCACGGCCAAGCTGAACCAAGAGTCCAGTCCATCAACCGGCAAGTTGGTGGTGACGAGGCAGGTCTAGAGGTCATGCTGGGATGTCAACCCACAAGTCAGGGTCAGGTCTGGTGCTCGCTGGGCAGATCCACAGAGATGAGGGCAGAGTCACTCTGGGAATCAGTCCATGATCTCAGGATGGAGCCCTGGCCTTGGCCCTTGGCCAGCCTGATCTAGTGGGTGGCATCCCTGTCCATGGCAGCAGGGTTGGAACCAGATGATCCTTAAGGTCCCTTCCAACTCTAACCATTCTACGATTCCATGTGCCGCAGCTGCAGAGACAGGAGATGTCACGGCAGCTGCCGTTCCTGCACAGCCACGCTTCTCCAGCACAACGCTCCTACATGGTTGCGGCCATGTGTGCAACCCAGACTCCTGCTGCCAGGCGCTAGCTCTACCCATCTGAGGATGCTGAGGTGAAGAGACCCACTCGGTGGAGCACTTACTGAATATAATGTAAGCAGTTGCACAGCCAGATCCCAGGACACAGTCTGCTTCCAAACCTGAACAGCTTCACTGATGGCAGGCTACGAACCGTGCTGATTTAATGATATTTGATTGCAAATGCTCAAGAACAGCCCTGCAGCAAACGTGATCTGAATGTGTTTTACTGCTGTGCATCACCTGAAGTCCAAGGCAGGCAAGTTCAGGCGCAGGAGCAAAGGGATTAGGTTTGCAGGGCTGAGCAGCAATTACAGCTCTTATCTGAAATTCACTGGTGCTAAAAACCCCCCCTTGACATTGGCTTCCACAGGCTACTGTGAAAAAGCCTCTGCCTACCTTGCCCGGGCCTCGAAGCAGAGATGGGTGCTGCCTGTACCTAGCAGGGCAAGGCCAGCCCTCAGCATGCGTCCAGCCTGAGCTGCCTAGAGGGGGAGATACCTGAATAACCCCTCAGTTACGTGATCTAACTGCTGGGTGAATCCTGCAGGAGCCGACGCATCTCCTGGCTCCAGACGATGTGCCAGGGCATCCCAGCCAGCCCCAAGGGAAACAAGGGCCAGCCACTTTCAAACGCAGCCCCGTACGCGGCTCCTGGGTGCTCTGGAGGCTACAGCCACCTCCTTGACCTGCTCCACTTGCAACAACCTCTGTCCTGACCTCAGAGCAAGACGCTCCCACAAGCAAATCCTCCTTGGCGTACATTTTTTCTCCTCCTTGAGCTAATTACTCACCACCAGGACCATGAGGACACCCACCTGGGCAGGTCTGCTGTCGAGGCGGCCCCAAGGCAGCTGTCAATGAGCAAACCACCAGCCTCCCGCTGCCCCAGGCGCACCCTGCCCTCTCCATCCCTGCTCTCTGCCACGATGGACCTCCCAGAGATCTTAAAGCAAGGTTCCATCAGGAGTCACTGAGGGCAAGTAACAATTCCCACCATGAAAAGCGACGCAGCAGGACAATGACTTTGACTTAAAGGTCCACAGCTTTCCAGCTCCCCATCACCACTGCAGGGAGAAGAAAGCACCCTCAGAAGTTTTGCAATATCTAAGCCTGGTCCTAATGCCATAGTGGTCTTAAAACAGTGAGAATCACTCCCATGTTCTCTCCTGGTGGGTGCCCTGGTGGAAAACAGACCTTGCACAGAGCAAAGCAAGATCAGGTCAAAGACTCAGCGCAGACAGAAGAGCCAAGTCCTAGTTTGGTTTGGATTATTACTCATGCTCCAGCATTGCTCCACCCAAGCAAAGCACGGTGCAGCTCTAGGGCTGGAGGCATACATGAGGAAAGCCGGGCAGTTCACATGGGCTTGGCAGCCAAGCACGGAGACAGGGCTCTCCAGCACACAGAGGCCAGGCCCGAGGCCACCAGCGAAGCTGGGCTGAGCTAAGACAGCGTCTCCTCCGGAGCACCAGTCTGCTGCCTCCTCCCTGCTGCACACACCCCAGACCCCATCGCCGTTCCCTCCCGGGGGGTTCCCAACTCTCTGTGCTTTCCCAGGCTTGAGTGGGCAGCCACGAGGTGCCCGAAGGACCACGGCAGGGTGAAGCAGACCCTGGCCGATCCCTGGCTCAGCCTGCAAAGCACCAGCAACGTGCAAAGGGCTCTGGAGGTGAACGCGTGTGGAGCTGCGTGCGGCTGTGCTCCTGCCCAGCTCCGCCGGCGCCCTGCGTGGGGAACAGCACGGAAGAAGGAGCAAGAGCCCGAGGCCTTGCTCTACTTCGGTCACTATCTGCTGCAGCTGCTGGGAGTTCCCTCTGGATACACAGGGGTTAATCCAGACCCAGTTGGAAATCAAAAAGGGACGTGTCCTGTCTTCAGGCAGTGCTGAGCACAGGCACAGCTGCCAACACGGGTGGCTTGAGAGCCCTGTGGGCACTGGGGCTTCCTGCTCCTCAGCCCCAGGGAGATGGCAGGAGGGAGATGAAGAGTGAAAGGGCCTCCAGGCTCACAGCAGCTCAGCAAAGGAGTTGGAGCAGCAGAAGCCCGTCCCAAATTAACTCTCCACCCTCTGATTGCACAGGAAGGGTGTGCGAGATGGTGTGCCACGGAGATCAGAGCCCCACGTGCCAGGAGATGCAACCACCTGGAGATCATTTCATAATAAACACACAGAGCACCACGAACCCAAAGGCTGGGGACTGCAAGGACCTGCCAGACCAAGAACTGGCAATAAGGGCTTTAGATAAGAAGAGACACGGTAGGGAACTGATGTCAGACTGGGACAAGTCCCACGCACGGGAGACAGCCTAAAGAACAGCTTTGTCAGTGTCAGACACAGAAAAAGTCTGATGCCACCCGGGAAGGTGCAGTCCCTGCAGCCCCAGGCGGTGCCGCAGCCCAGCGCTCCGCACTAGGACAGCCAAGAACATTCTGACTGTGTCTCACCTCCTCTCCCAGCCTCCCCCATCCACATATCCCAAAGCAACACAAGATTTAGGGCACCCAGGTCACCACGCTTCGAGGGGTCCCATCGCTTCCTGCATGTGCTCAGCTCTACTGGAGGAAAAAAACCAAAAACGTGACCAGATCCTTTATAAAAACGCCAGACGGGCCACACGGCGAACAGGCATTTCGCTCGGGCGAGAGAGGAGCGGCGAGCGTATTCGTTTCCACGTTCATCTCCACATCAGCTGCCCACCCGCCCTACGGCGCTGCAAAGCAGACAGCATCTCCCTTCGCAGCGGGAGGCGCTCCCTGGATCCCGCTGCCGCTCGAGCGGCCGACGAGGGCCGCGTTTGGGGGTTTGAAGTTAATCAGCAGGGACTGCCGCGAGCTGCCATCGCAAACAGGCTGGAAGCGGCAGCACAGGGCAGCCCGCAGCCTCCCCGAGAGCAGCAGGGAGCGACAACCCCGCAGGCTCGCACGCTTGTGTTTGCTCAGAAAACTCTGGAGCTGAAAGGTGGTCGCTGAGGTTGGAGGGCTTAAAACAACAGCCGGGAGGCAGCCGGCAGGAGAAGGGACGCCGCTCCCGAGCGTAAATGAGAGCCTGTGTTGGGCTGTGCCGGCGCGAAGGGGGAGCCCCGTGGAGGGGGCATCTCTGTGTCCCCCCCCTCGCCAAAACCTTCTGGGTTGATTTCAGCTGAGCCCCTGTGTTCAAGGGAAAGTTCAAGCCCATGCTGGGTGAGGGCACGGGGGTCTCCACGATTTACCGAGATGCTGACAGGCACCCGCAGGGGTGACCCCGGGGTCTGCATCCAGGCGTGACCGAGCATCACGGGGTGCGGGGAGCACCGGCGTGGGGGCACGTGCTGGGAGGTGCGAGGCTGGCCCCAATAAACACATCGTTTTCTCTTGGTGGCTCATGTACAGTAATGTCTAAATATATACTCTTCGGAAAGTGTGGAGTGATTTATTTTTGTTATTGTTGGTCTAAAGTTATGCTGGCTGGAACGGCGCTGCTGAGTTATAGGGCCTCGCTGGGCACACAGGCAACATTATCAAAGATATGTCATAAAGCAAATATTAGCAGGACCTGCGGTGGAGGTTACGCAGGGCCACCGCTGCCAAACGCAGCCACCGCACAGCGGGAGCCACCGCCGTGGGTGACCTAATCCTGCTCTGCCACAGGCAGGCCCTCCAGTCTGCCCGGCCACCATCCATCAGGGAGGAGGACAGCCACTGCATCATCTCGCCTTGGGAAGATGCCAAGAAGCAAGAGGCTCTGATGGGCAAGGGCTGTGCCAGACTCCTGGCTACCATGCATGAGACAGGAGAAAAACCCACCACCACCCCCCTCCCCAGAAGGGGTCTGAGCCTCCTGGCTTCTCCCTGCAGCCCAGCTCTGGTAGCAAGATGCAGTCCCCACACGGGAGCTATTAGCCTTTCATCAGCGAGCGTGCAGATGAATGTTATAAAAATCATAAAGCCACCACGGACTCTAGACACCCAACCCACCCCAACTCAGCAGCGCGTTTTGCTGGAATGACTTTCCAAAATTTATTCGGAGCTGGAGGGAGGGGGAGGGCACTGACACCAGCAGGAACCTGCCTCCTCCCCCCTTTCTCACGAGGATGTTTCCCTGCTGCCTGTCCACGCGGTGGCTGTTCCTGCCACGCCGTGCCCCTCACTGCAGTCACCACCGGAGATGGGCAAGGGGAGACAGGGAGCGCAGAGACGTGGCAAAGCGCAGTATCGCTTATGCCACTGGCAGAGACACATGATGGCCTTTGATGGGCAAAGCAGTAGCGACCCGCGAGCCTCCTCTGCTCCCCACCCTGGGCACCCGCTTGCCCAGGAGAAATGCCCGTTGCACCGAGAGACTGAGAGAGAGGCGAGGAACCTCGTGCCAGGACGTGTTCAAGGCAGCTCACACCAAGCGGCAAAGCCGCTCTGCCCGTGCAGATGAGCTCCGGCACGTGGCCATGGATGTCTGGCAGGTCCCTGGGTGGGAGAAAGTCAGAGCTGTCGTGTCCCCCCACCAGCCCTGGCTGCGGAGCAGGACCTGCGGTGCCCCACGGCTCCCCCGGCCGCAGCCCCGCACACAGGGCAGCGGGTTCCTCACCAAACGCAGCAAGCGAGGGATCAAGCCGGTAACAAACTTGGGAAACTTTGGTCCTTCAAAAGAGCAATTCCCTCTGCAGGAGGTGGGGCAGAACACAGAGCAGGGATCAAGCTCAACCACCACACAACCTTGGCGTACCACACGGCAGGCATGCTTTCAAGCAGCAGCACGCCACGTAAGCTTGAGCCCTGCAGATAACACAGCTCTCAGGTCGCAGCCCTGCAGCGCGCATCCCCGGCACCGCGCAGCTCCAGCACCGACTGCCAGGCTGGAGCTCTCCGGAGCCACAGGCACCAACTCATAGTGCGGCTACATGGACCAGCTATTTCCTCCAACTAACTAGCCACCACTCCAACACAGCCGCTCCGGAGAGACGCACAGGGTAGACAGAGATGCATCTAAAGCCCAAATTAACCACGAACGCTGCAGCCAGCACGGCTCTCATCTGCCCATACGGTTTTGTTCTTCCCTCATGAAATCTCACTTAGCGCCGCTACCGTCTGCCACGCCGCAAACCGCGGTTACGACTGCCGCGCCAGTGACTCAGGCGCTGGCAAATCACACAGGTTTCTGCTTTCACACGGGGCATGGTTACAGCCCCGGAGCCCATCTCTGCTGCAGGCAGCCCCTTGCCCACGGCCGCTGCCAGGATGCCAAGGAAGAGGCCAGGAAAGCATTGGGCTACCTGGGCTGCCTCGCAGCCCTTCCAGCAGCTCGAAGCGTGATGCTCACGGATTTCCAACCGCTTCTTGGTACAAAAGCCCTGATCACTGCTTTGAAAGCCCTGCTGTGCACACCCTACCTGGGTTATCAGCCCGAAGAGTCTCGAAGCAGCAGAACTGCTGGGTTTCTGCAAACAGGAGCAAACACTTCTACTTGCAGGACTCCACCTTTACCTGACACCAAAAATCACTGACACGTGAGACACCTCGCCATAGCATCCTCCAAGCAATCTGCAGCAAATTCCCATTTAAGGAGCCCAATTTTATGTAAACATTTATTTAGAACCAGTTTCTTTGTGGATCAAGATCTCCTTCCAGAGGGTGCCCATGACCCCACCGCCCCCTGCTCCCCTCACACAGCCCTGGCCCCAGTTTGGCTCCGGCACAAGGATCTGAGCACAGGCAGGGATTGATCTCACACTTTTCAACCTCTTCCCTCTACCCCAAGCAAACTCTCTCACCTGTCCTAGTGCTACATCATCTTATACTCGCTGACAGACCACTATGAGAAGCTCTTGACTTCGGCTAGCAGGAGTTTGCACCCCCTCTAACTCCCGACCACACTGCGCAGGGTCTGCCTGCTCCAACCCTGGGCTACGCCCAAGCCTGCCACAGCTCCTCGCCACGGTGCAGTTGAGAAGGTGGCTCAAACGAGGCTTCTCAGGTTTGTTTTTATGGAGTAACACCCCAACCAGAAAACAATTGGATATTGGACGCAAAAAGCCTGAGGCCAGTGACCTCGGGAGCCACTTGCCGATGAGAAGTTCTACTTCTTACCGAGACATCTCTTGACCAGCGCAGCCCCAGCCGGGGAACCACCCTCTGCACAACGGGCACCTTCCCGGCCACCTGCCTGCACACTTGATGGGCCATCGGCAACCTCGCTCCCAGCGCTGGCTCATTTTGCGGAGCAGCAAAGCGCCTCAATGCCCAGCCAAGCCCTTGAGGGACGACTGCTCCCCACCGACCTGCACACCCAGGCCGGGCACAAAGCAAAACCCCCAGCTCCTCCGGCCAGCCCCGGGCAGGGTCAGCGGCAGCGCCCGGTCCGCAGCCGGGACGGGGATGGCAACTAACCCGCAGTTTCCAACGCTGCCGCTAACCTCGCCCACCCTGATGCTCTGCCTGCTCTACGGCAGCCAAGCCGAGGCAGCAGATGCCTGCAGACCTGGAGAAGGCCGGGCAAAGTGCTTACTCAGTGATGCTAACCGCTCTAATTTCCTCTCTCCTCGGGACAGAGGGGTACGGCGTTCAGTGCTTCCCCCTCCCACAGCCCCATCTCACCCCGCGCCCAGCGGAAAGCCCATATTCTGCTGTTAGACTTCACAAGCCGCCCTGGTTTTCCCTCTCTCAGCATCTCCTTCAAACACACTCTGTGCAAGAGGCAGGAGAGCTGAACAAGCTTCATCTACAGAAAAGAAAATTAAGACAGCAAACTCTCTCCTTACAGATCATCTTTAAAGTTGCTTTTTTAAAATTGTCCCTCTTTATTAGTCCCAGACAGAAATCTGAAACCCCCTTTTAAAAAAACCCAGAGATATATAATGACTTTCAAAGCTGTGTCACATAATTAATGTCACATTTATCTCTTCAGCTGTAGAGATAAAAAGAAACCATCTATCCATGTCCTCATTATTTTTTATTCTCCTTTTAAAACCAGTGTTTAAATCCAGGGGGTGGGGGTACTCTCAAGGAGGGGGAAGCTCTGACTTTCTCTTTACCCCACACAACGATGGCAACGGAGGATTTCTCCCTCCCCTCTCCCCCACCCCCCATCGCTGCTGAGCGGAGGGTAGCACGGGTCGAGCATCCCTTAGGCAAACCTCTCCGCCGGGTACCTGCTCCCCTCCCGCCCCACCACCCTAAGTTCATCAGAGGACACTTCGGCAGCGGGAGTTTTTCTCCCGTCATCTTCGACTAAGCAAAGGGCCAACCTTTCAGGACCTCCTGTGACGCACCGACGGAGTCCCACAGTAATACTACTTTTTAAAAGCCATGTACATTTTCCACCATTAGCACAGTTTTGATTCATCTCATATTGCGTTCTGCTTCATTTAGAGGGACGCTGCCCACATTAAAATGATATTTAACACCAGGCCGCTCCCTCGGGCCGCCGGGAACACCTCTGAGCGGCAGCGCTGAACGGGACCACCAGCGCTTTACCCCACGGCTGCGCGTTCCCAGCCCTTACTCCTCTTGGCTCAGAGCTACCTCCTGGATCAGACGAGGACGCGGCGGTCACGGCCTCATACTAGTGTCTCAAGAAGTAAGAAGGTCCCTTTAAGATATCTGATGAATGCAGCTAATCTGGTTTTGATCAGCTTTATGACAGCTCCAAATATCACAATTAGAGCTCTCCAGGGCTTCCAGCAAGTTTTGTACCACGCTCAGCATTTCACCAAGACCCACAGACATCTTGCCATCTGCCCTCAGCCTCCGGTCCCACCACGGACCTCTGTCACTAGATATTCCCCAGAATTTGGGGGGTGAATGACAGCAAGTATCAAACGGAGCAATCCATGAATGCTGTGGGAAGCAACAGGGCTGCCAGGTCTCAGGAAGCTCAGGAGACCTCTCCCCAGAGGAGACCTCTCCCAGCCCCTGGCTGTGCCTCTGCGAGCACCCGAGCCGACTGTGCTGACACCAGGGAGGTTTCTCATCTCCTTGGCCACAACCAAACTACTTTGATGCTCTCAGCTACACGCAGGCTCAACCATGCTGCTGCACCAGAGATCACGTACTATGTGTTAGTGTAAGACATGAGCATGCAGACTCTGTTTGCTGACCTTCTTCAGAACGTACCCAGAATAGCCACTGAAAGTTGAACGGCGTTTGGAAACCTCCAGGAACTGATGGCATCCTGCATCCAACTCAGGACAGCATCAACCGCTTGGCTCCTCCACATCACTGGCTCCGAAGCTGGTCCTTCCTGCCACGAACGGCACTGGCAGAAGACAAAAACACCCAACTCCCTTCTCCCTGCCGTCTGAAGAGCATCCAAGTTTGCATCCCTGCATGATCTTAGCAACAGAAGAGGAAGCTAGCCCTCCCTGCTCCTCTCCCACAGCTGCGAGGAGACATTTTTCAGTCAGTAGATAACCACAACCCCAGACGTCAGCTGCTGGATGCCAGGCTGGAGACCGGTGCTGTCATCCCAGCTCACCATCAGCAGGTCCGAGCCCTTCTAATCTCATGCCTCGAGTTTACCCAGGGCAGAGCCAGCTGCCGCACACCACTCAGGCACAGGAGGTGGCAATGCCTGTGGTTGCTGTCCCCTGGCCTGGACCTGCGTCCGGCTGGAGAAGCGCTTCTCCGCTGGGCCTAGGCAAAGACAAACCAATCAGCCAGAAACCATGGATAGTTTTAATTTGGTATTTCTACTTTCACTGTATCTTTTTTACAGGCAGAAAAGTACATCCACAGATGAAAAACAATCCTCGAGCATCCTCCTCGTGCGGGAGCAGCCTGGGGAGATGGAGCCCAGGGCCTGCCTGTTGCCAGCCTGGCAGGGGTGGTCCACACCACAAAACCTGCCTCGCATCCAGATTTGCCATAGGGTGAAGACGACCACCTCCAAAAGATGGCCCTGAGGGGCAGCTCAGGAAGGGGCAGAGGTTAAAACAAGGGAGACCTTTGCTGTGGGGAGGCACCCAAGTGTCACCAGGCTCATGGGGAAGCTCCGCAGCCCTAGCAAAGAAAACAAGTCCATGAACTCTTCCAAAGAGTGGCTTTTGCTCCACCACCACTCGAGTGCACTGGTGGTCATCCCAACCTTCCTTCCATCCTTCCTTCTCTCCAGAAAGAATAAAGAAGGGGCATTTTTGTTGCTGAAAGCTTCACCTACAAAAAGCAGAGGAGTCAAAGCGACTCTTCAGTTGTTCACACTGAGCACGCAGCATCTTCAAATGAAACAGTTGCCCTGGGTAGGACATCTTCAAAATGCCCTACGAGCACCGAGCTGCACAGCTCATGCCTTGCCGTAGCAGCTCTTCTCTCTGCCCCGAAACGAAAACACCTAGCCAGGGAAAAGCATTTGATGGAGCAACTCCAGCCTGCGGGGCCGCTGATAAATCACAGTTACAAACTGAAACTGCAGCGTGTCCACAAAATCCCTTCTGAGTCGGTGAGTGGCAGGAGGAAAGCTGTGCCACCGATGGGAAGGTCTCCCCGGGACTCCTGAGCGTGCTGCGCAGCACACGCGCTCCGAGAATCTGCCGTGGGATGCGCATGGAGAGACGAGAGTGCTCCCCAGCGTACAGACACACACTCAAGTTGCAAATGGGGGTGTAGAAGACTCTCTGTGGGGAGCTTCAAGTTGCGGGAGGTCCCGGCTGTGCCCCTGTGAACGGCAGAGGGGCTGCGATGCTGCGGCAGCTCCTCTCCCTGAGCAGGGACCGAACCAGCCCGGGAGAGGATGGGGCAGCCTGGAGCTGCAAGCTCCCAGCTCCAGGGATGCAATGACAAGTGGCACTAAAGAAGCGATGGGAGCCCATATGGGGGGTGCCAGATGTGGGGTGCTCCTGCTCACCCCCAGCCTCTCTCCGCTCCTGGCCTGGGATCCTGCCCCAGGACTCTTCTCTCTCACACTGTTTCCTCCATTTCCCTGCCTTCTTCCCCCCTTCCCTCATACGAACCCCCTCTCTGACTCCACCACCGGCGTACCATAGCTTTCCCCTGCAAAGCCAAGAGCCACCCATGGCAGCCCCGGTCCTGGGCAGCCTTTTATTTTTTGTTAAACAGGCTGGTTCGCTTCCACTCAACAATTTCCAGCCCTTTCAGGAGCTCTCCCAGCTCACGTGGTGCCACGAGGAGATCGCAGCCCTTTGGGCTCGGGGCTGGGAAGCAGCTGTCCTGCACCAGGGCCCAGGCTCTGCCTCCGAGCATCACTTCCATTTCGCAGCGCCACAAACACCCGCGCTGAGCACGGGGAAACGCAGAAGCAGCCTGGCCACCTCCAGAGCTGGGTATCTTCATGCTGCCTTTCCGAAGCAACCCCATACTGTTGTCTCTTCAAGTTCAGCTCTGCTTCTCGAAGCCAAACCGGGTTTCCCTTCAGGCACTCCGAGCTGGCTCTCCCCTGACCCAGCAGCCACAGCTGCAGTCGGGAGCAGAACTTCCTTCGTTCTTCCAGGCAGCCCAGGCCCTGAGCTCCCCATCCAGACGTGAGCCCTAGCCCCTGCTGCATCCCTTGACAGCCAGAGCAGTGGGAACAGGAGCAGCAAGTCCAACAAAACTCCTTACCTAGCAAAGCAGAACACCAGAACGCCTTTCTCCCTGCTCCATGCCACCACACACCCACTCTGACCTGCCTGAGACATCGTGCCACCAGAGTCAGGGCCACCACCAGAGGCCAGGCTACCTCCGGAGCCCGACACCACTGTGGGTAAACCCTGCAGCCACCCCAGCACGCCCAGGGCGAGGAGGGAGGCTCACCGCCCGACCGCAGGCGCTGGAGGAACCTGCCTGCTCCACCACCCGCAGCCTCCCTTCAAAGGCACAGCACACCCGTCCCCAGATGGGCCACTCAGCCCCGTATTTGCTGAATGAGCTTATTTATACAAGAGGGGTTGCAGACATCCCGAGCGCTCGTTTGCAGGGACATCCCTTAGCAGCAATCCCTTTATCTGCTTATTTATGGAAAGATATTTATGCAGCATAACACACCCACGGAGACACAGCTACCCCACTCGCACGCTCGCCCTGCTAACACAAGCAGCTACATACACAGTTCCGACGGGAGGAGGATTAATTTAAACCACTATATACTCACAGCGGGAACTACCCCCAGGCAGCACAGACTGCTGAGTCAAACCTGGATCCGGAGCACCTGGAGACTTTGAGCCTGGTCTGTATGTGTGGTCTCAGTGCCCACGGCCCCCCCGTGAGGGATGACAACGTCTGGGCAGCACAGGGCAGGGCACAGAGGCTCCAGGCTGGTTTTTGCCACAGGTATCACTTGTTTATACCTTTCTCTCTCGTGCCCTGGCTTGTGCAACACTAACAGGGCACCCATTACCCACAGGCAGCGTATCTGCTGGGGAAAAACATCTCAGGCAACATGCCAGCCCCCAGGACCTCCACCTTTCCTTGTCGTGGTTGCCCCTACAGGTCCGTTGTCTCTGCCCAGAGCAAGGAGTGGATGGCAGAAGCAGTGGTGTTTGGGAAGAGAGATGAGGGGAGACATTGCTGAGACACCACTTTGTGCAGAGACAGAGATTTTGTGGCTCAGCCCATGGAAAATGACATCCCTTCCGCTTTCGTAAGAGGAAACACAAGCTCTTAATCCCAAGAGGATATTTCGGAAGGCTCTAAAGCAGGGCACGTTGTTCCTTACAGAAAATAACTAAAATTTGGTGGGACTGGGGAGATGAGGATGGGGACGCTGCAGGCAGAGCACAGCTGCAGGGTACGGTGTAGGCCAGGGCTACAGCCGCATGTGGTCCACGGGACCGGTGGCCTGAGCCTGACCCCCTGCCCAGCCCTCTCCTTCAAAAAGCCCATTTGTATCGGCTTTGGAATTAGGTTGAGGTGCACACGCAAATCCAGGTATTGCTTCCAGCATGTCTCCTGGGCTCCAGGAGCCCTCCCAAGCCCAGAGGCCACGCTGCTTTCTGGGTGCAGATGGGTGGCTAAGGAAAATAGTCCTGAGAATCACACAAAAAAACCCTGCTGAACTTTTATTACAAAGCCCCGTCTGTCACAGTCTGGGTGCAAACTTCGGAAAGTCTGCTAGTCTTTCTGGATTTCATCTACCAACCAACCTTGGCAGTGATCTACCCTGCTTGAGCAATGACAGACTCAATTACGGTGGGCTCCTCAGCTAAAACGTACTAAGCGAAGGGTCTCGGCGGACACCGGTACCTGGCTCCCTCTCCCAGCACTCTGTGCTCCTTCTAAAACACCTTTTCAGTAAAAGCAGCAAGATTTGGGGGATGCTGATATGAGTAGCCAAATTACAAGCCCAAGGTCAATGCTAGCCCAGTCGATCTACACCAACTTGTGGTGGCTTGAACTAATCAGGCCAGCTGCTGCAGGACCGCAGGGAAAACCCAGCGTGGTTCCTCCAGCACAGGCACCTTCCTGCCAGCGTATGGACCAGCCCAGCGCCCTGAAACGGGCTGGCAGGCAGAAGGTACTTGTTGGAGGGCTGAAACATATGAAAAGAGAGAAGGAGAAGAAGAAAGAAGGACCATTTCTTGCACAGACCGGTTTAGTGGGTTAAACCTTCCCCTTTCTACCAGTGCATGCAGGAGAAGGGTGAAGGTCCATGAAGAGCCAGCCGATGAGAACGTCCCCAAGAAGGCTCTGCCCACAGGGCGCAAGTTGGTCCCAGCACAACTGGAGTAACGACAGCAAGGGTACGACCTGTCCGGAGTCACGGTGAGGGCTTCCACCAGCAAGCTGGGGCTACCAGAATCCCTTTCCATGACTGCAGCGCAAGTCATTTGAAAAACCTCCAACTGCATCGACGTGGTGCCTGGTCCCAGAGAGCCTGCGGCACCAGTGCCTGCAGCCCGAGCGCTGGCTGGGAACCCCCGCTGAGCCGCACCGGCCACTGGACTTGTTCTCCTTCCCTCCGTCCCACCACTCCCCTACAAAGTGCCTTGGCTCCACTGCAGAGGAGAGCAGAGGGTATCCTCCGTCCCCAGGCTCTGCCCTCCACCCACGTGCCAATTCGGGGCCGTAACCCAGTCTCCATTTTCCTCCCACTTTCACCCAATATGTTGTGGCACAGCTACTCCACAGACAGGAGAAAAAAAAAAAATAATAAGCATAAATTCTGCTTCTGACCAGCCCCACACTTGAAATGTTAAAAGTCTACAAGCAAAAGAAAGAGCACAGCACCTCCTGCTGACACCATGCGGGGCCACCCAGGGCCACCAGCTCGGTCAGCACTGATACTTTCACTGCCACACATGTCACTGAATCAGGAATTTCAGAGGTTTTAGGTTGAGGTATATGCTGAGATGTATATTATGAGTTAAATTAATTAGTTTGGAATAAAGAGGCCTGCTAACGCGTGCAGATCACCGCCTTACTGCATCCTGCAGGCAAACATTAAAAAGCAGTTTGTCAAGAATTTTGCGTCCGGGATTAATGTGGTGGGGTGACCCTGGCTGGAGTCCAGGTGCCCACCAGAGCCGCTCTGTCACTCCCCCTCCTAAACTAGACAGGGGAGAAAGGGGGTAACAAAGGATGAGGACAGGGAGAGATTGTTCACTAATTACTCTCCCGGGCAAAACAGACCAGACTTAGAGAGGAATTCATCTGATTTCTTACCAGGCAAACAGAGCAGAGCAGTGAGAAATAAAACCAAATCCTA
>VWZZ01000191.1:187903-244936 GCA_013399095.1 Psophia crepitans
ACAGTGCAATACTTTGTACCCCTGAGTGTTGTCGTGCTCCGGTGCCTGGAGCATCTCCTGCCCCTCCTGCACTGACCTGGGTGTCTGCGGAGTTCCTCACATCTTCTCACTCCTCTCTGTGGCTGCAAAAGCTCCTGCGGTCGGGTTTTTCATTTTCAAATACGTTACCCCAGAGGCGCTGCCGCTGGGGCTGGCTCTGTTGGACACAGGAGAAGCTTCCAGCAGCTTCTTGCAGAAGCCACCACCCCTGTGGCCCCCCTGCTACCAAAACCTTGCCACGCAAACCCACAACAATTAGATTCCCTTTTTAGCAAACACAGCCAGCACTGAATCGGGGACCTTTTGCAGCCCGTCAGGAAATAATTTATTGTTGCTCGTGCTGATACCCAGGTTTGTGTGTGCCCCACAACAGCGGCCCGGTCCTCAGCCACGGCAGCTAAACCCACCTGCGCCAGGCAGCTTCAGCACAGGTAAGCCGCACGCCCATCCACAGCCTTACAAATTAGAGTACAGTAAATTAAAACCATCCCGCCCACACAGCTGAAAATGTACCAGTGAGTTTCTCACACGCAGCTGTCGGTGTTCAGGTTGGACTGCTCGCAGTGGCCATGCGGCACCTCAAAAGAAGATCCAGCAAGTCTTCAGCTCAGCAAGTTGCCTTCTCCTACAAGCGCACCCTACCAGACATCCTGCAGATGCTGGTGGAGATCACGGCCCGTCCTGCTCACGCTGCGTGCCAGCGGCACAGCAAGGGATGCTCACAGCGTTACCTGCCCAGGCTCCGTGGATTCACCCTCTGTAGAGGACGCTGAAGGCCCAGCCTTACGCCCCTAACAGGGATGGGCCGTTCTGCCTCGGCACTGCTCAGCATCTCCTGCACCCCCAGAGCGAAGGGGAAGACCAAACAAATCCCAGTTGGTATCACCACGACCCGGAGGAGCCTTGGCCAAAGCGCAAAGGCATGGGATAACAGCGATGGAAGCACCAGCTGGGGGTGACCAGACACACCAGTGACCTCGGGGTGCACAGGGAGTTTGGGGCAACGCATTAAAACGGAGCAGAGCCCTTTCTCCTGTTTCTCACACCGCTTGCTGCCAGACAGCAAGTTGAGGCAGGGAGGGGAAGCGCAAAGCAAGACCATGCGCCTGCCCTTAGGCAACCCCAAACAGCAGGGTCCTGGCGGCCAGCGGAGGACCTGATGCCTGTCCTTATGGCATGCATGTGACTCAAAGGGGGATGCAGCAGGGGTATATAATGGTATAAATGCCATTTATCCTACTGGATCTTGGAAGCAAATGCCTCCCCAGAAAGGCACAAATCCAAAATCCCCAGGACAGGATGCCTGCCCGCCTGGTTCAGCATCTCTGCATGGTGGCCAAAAGCATTGGTGTCACACTCACAGGGGCCAGGCAGCCCTGAAGCAGGATAATCCATCCCTGGGGAAAGTTTGTTCTTGACCTCTGCTACTTAAATGGCAGCTGATGTCTGTGGCTCTCCCCAAAAACTTCATTTTCCTTTAAATCTTTACTATTGCAGCTCATCTTCCTGCAGCCCTTCTCGCTGTCCGGTCCCCCCCTCTGAAACCCACTCCCCCCCTTCACCGTACTTAACCTGCAGCCAGCACTGTGGCAAAGTGTCTTGTCTTGGGTTGTGCTACTAAACTTCTTGGGGATCCCAACACAGGAGAAGCACCAGTATCCCTCCTCACAGGAGGTGAAAGCAAAACATCTGCTTTCGAGTTGGTGCCGCCGATTTGTCACCGGCTGCGAAGGCCATGTGAGGATGCTGTGATTCCATCTCTCTGCTCCAAGAGAGGGCTGGGAACCCGGCTGCTCTATCAGCAGCTCAGACTGACACTTGCTATTTTTCTCAGGCCCCTGAGCTGGGGGTGGACCGCTGTCCTACCCCAAAGACACACCACCTCCTGCTAACCAGGACTGCACAGCCACCAACCTGTCCCATACCGGGCACTGGCAGCTGAGAGAGGGGAGCAGATCAAGCAGCCCCAAGCTCAGTGTTTCAGCTGGGGGGGTTGCTCAAACCCTGAGCACATCCGGATACCCCCCAGCATCACACCCAGCCAAGCCTGGCAGTGTCCCACTGGCACTGGAGAAGACCACAGGGAAATTAAGAGAAAAAAAAGAAGGAAGAAGGGACAGGCCACCTCCATCTCTGCAGCCCTCCCCAGTCCCCATGGCCATGTCCCAGCAGGGAGCTGGCAGAGCTGGGGGGCTGCGAGGGGCACCCCACGCACATGGTACCTGCGTGCAGCCTGCCTACGGTGCCGCAGCATCCGTCAGGTTACAGGAGAGGAAGAACAACTCACTGCAGCAGTAAAACACTTCTGTGTTGCACAGGCATCTTCCTGACTCGCCTGGGCCAGGCTTCTGCGTACATCACACCACCTCTCCAGGCAGCCCCCAGCCTGGCTCCGCAGCGGCAAGGACCGCGGGTGCAGAGCGAGCCCCCGCAGCTCACACTGCCCTAAGCTGGAACCGCTCGGGCAGGAGGTGGGGCAGCCCTTCGAGCTGACGGAGCGTGGCTGGGATGAGCCCTTCACCTTGGGAAAGCCACGTGCAAATTAATCCAGCTACTGACCGCGAGGAGTTAATCACCGTGGACAAAGCCCCAGAGACCCTTCTCCTAAAATACAAAGCCCGGACGCAGGCAGAAAGCCCTGGCCACGGGGGACAGGAGGTCCCCGCCACGGCCAGCAGCACACGGCAGGTAGCGCAGAGAAGGGATGAGGAGGGGTCAGCGTGCAGCGAGCCAGGCTTCACCCCATGCTCCGTGCCCGCGTTCAGCAGGGAAGTGAGCGTCAAACTCCCAAGGGAAGCAGGAGAGGGGGCAGCGAGTGGAAGGACACCGAGCGCGGGGCAGTGGACCTGCTGCCAGGGAGGCTGGCACCGGGCGCCCAGGGACACGGGGACACAAGGGGACTGGCACGCTTGACTTGCTTGTTTTCACCCCTCCATCACACAGGCACACCCACGGGGGGGGCTTTTGCTTTGCCTCTCCGGCAGCCCTTGCAGGGTGCTCCCCCCAGCATCGCTCTCGTCTGCGGTTTTCCCCGCAGACCAACCCCCACCTTTCCCTGTGATGTCCTGTCTGCAGGGACCTGGCTACTCACTTCAGCAGGTCCCTCTGCCACTGTCCCTTCAGAGAGGTCGCCCGTTGGCTGCTGGCACGGCACCGCTGCAAATCCCGGTGAAGAGCTGCTGCTGCCCCAGCCCGCGGTACAAGCGCTCCCCCACGGTGGCTAACAGCAGAGAAGCTTTCCTTTCAGAGTAACATCCTGTTTACACTATTTTTGACTGGGAAGACCAAATTGTAAGAGGGTATCTTAAACGTGACGCGTGAAGTATCTGGTGTGGACGCTGCAGTGCTAACAACAGAGAGCCCCGGGAACGGGGCACTCAGGGCAGAGATGTCCACTGAGTGCTTCATGAAGAATCGACTTCTGAGCTTACCAGTGTGGCTGCTACCATTCTTTAAACATGGAATCATAGAATCCTTAAGGTTGGAATAAACCTCCAAGATCATCAAGTCCAGCTGTCAACCCAACACCACCATGGCTACTAACCCCTGTCCCACAGTGCCACGGCTACGTGCTTTTTGAACACCTCCAGGGACGGGGACTCCACCACCTCCCTGGGCAGCCTGGTCCAATGCTTGACAACCCTTTCGGTGAAGAAATTTTTCCTAATATCCAACCTAAACCTCCCCTGGCACAACCTGAGGTTGTTTTCTCTTGTTTTATCACTTGTTACTCGGGAGAGGAGACCAACATCCACCTCACCACAACCTCCTTTCAGGTAGTTGAAGAGATCAAAAATGTTAATGTTATCTGGAATTTCTTTAATTTGGTCAAGTATGGGTTCCCCACTTCTTTTTTCATCTAAATAAAGCCGATAGAGTTGGCATGCCTCTTTTAAAGTGTCCAAAATCAGACAGAAAATGCACACAGTTGCTGTTGACCAAACAACTGATGGTGACTCATCTTCTCACATGCAATAACACTCCCTGCATGGAGCCACCAGCCGGGTTTTGCTCCGTGAGACCAGTCTGGTGGAACTGGTGAGACAGCTCACCGTGTTTTTCTTGGAGGGAAAGCAGTGGGATATGTGGACGCTGCTGAATAAAAATTATTGCTCCACATTAACAACGAGCCAGTCATCCAACGGCAAAACATTTCTCAAAAAAAAAGAAGATAACTCTTTACACATTTCTTTGCTGTGTGGCTCTGAAGGCCGTGGAAATCAGCTCTGCCCCAGCCACCCCTGCACGTCAGGGCCAACACAGGATCCTTGCGCTGCACAACTTGGCCTTCGATGACAAAATCCGAGCACCAGAAGATATCATCAACACTGCAAACTAACGGACGCCTTCAAAATCCCACTGGAAAAGGCGAGCACTTTCCCTGCCAAGCCCACCAAGAAGGGATGAAAGGGGAGCCCTGCTGCCTGTAATTTGCACGGAGCAGTGGAAGTGGAGGGCTGTGTGTGACCAGTTCCCATCGGAGATACGTCTGCATGGACAGGGCTGACCTGCCGATCACACACGTACGGAGGTGCCAGCGGTGGTGGACAAGCCAGACCCAGGCAGCGCCAAGCTCCGTGAGACCCAGCCATGTAGGGTCCACACCGCTCCATCATCCCTGCCCTCCTATGCCGACCACCCCAACCGGAGGAGGAACAACCTGTCCACGTCCCCCCAGGACACCAGCCCAGGAGATGCTCCACTCCCACTGCAAGACCTTGGCGGGGCTCTGAACCACATGGGGGGACAACACCAAGCAGCTACCCACTCCAGGCACTCAGATCCAAGCACCAACACCTTTTTAAAAATAAAGAAAGAAAATCAAACACACACGATGTTGTTCTAACCGAGCTGGTTCGCTCCTGCCCACGTTTCTGTGCCTGCGCTGCACAGTGCATCTTCCAGCTTGGCGCCCGGGTTTCCCTCAGAAACGCGAGTCTTTACCCAGGAATTCACAGCAGGAGAAATCAAGGAGAGAAAGGGGAGGGGTGGAAAAACAACAACAACAACAACAACAAAAATAATCTCTTTTCCTATTTTATCCAGCACCAAAGCCTTTTCCAGGTCCACTTCCCTTTGGCTCGCTCGCTCTTCTGGGTCTACCAGCATATTTTAGGTAATGAAAGGCACATTTGCTGGTCAGCTCTAACATATCCAGAGGGACTGGTTTTCGCGTGTGTTGTTTTAAACTTCAGGGTGTTGTAAAGTTGTTCCAACAGCCCAGGGATGGGACGGTAAGACGTGGCAGGCAGCCCCTGGTTAGTGGGTGGTTGTGGTATTAATATTTATCCCATAATTGAAGGAAGACGTGACAACACGAGAAAAGCAAACCACCGCCACGTTTCCTTACAGGGCACACACCGAACCCTCCGCAGAGACCACCAGATATGAGGCGTTTCACACAATCCTTGTTTACTGCAAAGAGAGAAAATCCTCTTACAAGCCAAGTTCATAAAAATCCCAGAGCTCCAAGTCAGAACGAGGCCTGCTGGCCCCAGCGCTCCCAGCATCTCTGCAGCCAGCTCCTCCAGCTCCCGCATCTCCCTTGGCGCGCTGCATCCCCTGGAGCAGAGCACCCTGACCCAGCCCTACCTGCCACGGAGGATACAGCCCTATCACAGCACCCTGTGCTGCCAAATCGTGCTCGCACAAGTGCTGCTTCCATCTCCAGGCAGTTTTCGAACGATTGATTGAGACCAGGCTCACAAAGCTACAGGGAAGAGTTTCTCATGTAAATTGATTTTGTGCTTGCTTGGCAGGGAAGAAAACTCAAGATATCTTATTGACCCTGAAAAGCAAAACCAGCCATCCTTCCTGAGCACGTACCAGGAATGCTGCAGAGCTACAGATCAGCGAGCAAACAGCGGCACGGCGTCAGAGCAGAGGGCTCCAAGCAAGGGTCAGTGGGAGGCCAGCATTAAACGGGCCGTCGCTGCCAGGCGTGAAGCCGTGCCCCCGGCAGGCAGCGGGTGCGGGAGGGACAGACCCAGCCACACAAATCCCCTCTCGCTGAAATGACGACGTGACGTAAAATTACTGCCCCAATTTGGGGACATCAGGACACGAAGCTCCAGCTTTCCCTTACTTTCAGCTGCTTGAAAAGTCCAGGAGAGGAATAAAAAGATTTCCTGAGACACCAGGCATGTACCTAAAGAAAAGTTAGCTGAAATGGTGTGGAGACACCCGGAGAGCATGCAGCTGCGTTAGAGTTCTGGGAACACAACTGGAGATCAAGGCCACCTCCAGGATTTACGCGCCCGCTCTGCATTTGGGTAACTAGCCAGACGCTGAGCTAAATGATGGGAGAATCTGTGTAGCTCCCGTGCTGGCCTCCCTCCTCCTCAGCTCTCTTCTGTTCACGCAGCCCGACAGCAAGAGGTGGAAAGGGACACAATTCCCCGTAAAATTCTCCAGCTGTGGGCAAGAATCAATGCAATTAATTACACTTAATCCTCACTGGGATATGAAACACAGATGAGGAAGGTGAGAGCTTACATGGCCAAGCTGCTGCAGAGCCCAGAGGTCCCACCTGGACTTTGCTGTGCTGGTGGATGGTAAGTAGGGAGCTGGGACAACCTCAGGGCACAGACCCATCCCAAAGCCACCTCTCCATACAACCCCACCACCCCGAACGCTGCTTGGGCTGATGGAGGGCTAAGGGAGGGCAAAACTAGCTATAGCTGGCGAGGAAGAAACTGCCTCTTCTCTTTGCATGGTTGCCCCTGACCACAGTTAATGAGGGCAAAGGAGATGGGTTATTTACTTGGCTTTTTAACCAGCTCTGTGAAGGGCTGAGGGTGCAGCCAGGACGGGGCAGCACCACCCAGCCCAGCGCATCCTGCATCGCCCAGCTGCCCCCAGCGCTGCCCCTGGCTCAGGGCAGCACGATGAGCAGAGGGACGCAGGTTCCTGTACTGCTTTCTCGGGCGCTGGTGGGACCAGGACCCAGGGGACCCAGGGCAGCTCCACGGGGGGCTGGCAGACCCCACAGTGTTCAGCACCACACTGCTTCCTGCAGAGAGCCCAGGCAGCTCCATCCTTCCCCTCCCACCCTTCCTGGGCTTTCTGGTCAGAACTGGGAAAACCATGTGGGTACTAGACAAAAAAAGGTTAACCTGCATTTTTAAGCTTTTGGCAGAGGTACCTACAAAGCAAAACACACTCCAGGATTAGTGAAGTAGTGGTGCTGTTTATGGACATGAGGTTTTGGTATTTGCTGTGGTCATTTAAGCTAACTGTAAAGCAGCTGCTTCTACCCACAACCTGCCTAAACCCCCGAAGCAGCCTGCTTTTACCTCAAAATTGCTGAGACCGTTTCGCAGACAAAGTCTACACAAAGTCTTAACATCCAGTCGGTACTTGTCTAAAAGTAGTAGGGGGCGTGGGATTTCTCCCACAGACAGGCAGGTTACTCATGTTTCAGGTCAGTGGTTTCCATCTTTCACTCTCAGATCTCTTACAAATCGTGCAACACGGGTCCAGGTACCTCCACAGGGAATCCAAGCTGGTTTCTTACGGCCAGGCTCCCCGGACACCGGAGGAGATGCTCACTGTGAGTCCTCCCCCTAACGATGCTGACCTTCCCTCCAACACCTTCCACCCCTTTTTTTTCCCAGCGCAGGCAGGACTTTGTTATTCAGTCGCTGGCAGGGAGACGTGTACACGTCTGGACAATCAGAAACCCTGAAGGCAATGGCTTGGCCACTTCAATTTAGTTTATCCCCATTTTCAGCTCAGGAGATGCCCCAGCCTTGTACTGCACAAGGTTCTGCAGTGGGATCCTGCAGCTGACCTCCCTCAGACTCTCCTCTCCCCCGTCTGGATGACAATTAGGAGGTGACTCCCCACTAGTCCCCTCCCTCCGCACAGGGTGCGGTTTCTGCCAGGGTCATTTATGCAGAGCCTCTGGGAAGAGGCATCAGCTGGGAAATATATGGCTTAAATCAAAATATTTTAAGCCAACAGCACAAGTCCAACTGCTCCAACACCACGCAGGACTGGTCCATGGCAGACAATATCTTTGACCAATAAACCCTTCAAAGGTTCACTGATCACAGCTAGACATGTCATAAATTCCCCTGAATAGTTTATTAATCCCCATAAACTTCTATAAAACTATTTTACCTCATCTGGATTGGCAATTAAGCAAACTTTGCTCTATTCACAGCTTCTTAAAACAGGGAATGAAGAGAGTCACCAGCGCGTCAGCCCTCCCAGCCACGCGTCACCCCCGGCGCAGCAACCAACCACGTGTGCTCCGTGTGCCTCCCCCGCCACAAACAGACCTACTATCACATAACGCTTCTTCCACTTTCTTACCTTCCACACACACTCTTTAAAGGCAAAGAAAAAATTAATTTGGAGGCTCCCTCAGCTTGCTTTTGCCCAAACACACGTCCTGCGTTTAACTCAAAGAGCAGTTTTGTTTCTGGGAGCTTAGCAGCTACTTTACCAACAGTTGGTTTGTTGTTTGTTTTTTACTGGGAAATGGCTTCATTTAAATCATTGATGTTATGGCTTCATTTAAATGAGGTGGATAAATGCCCAACCATCATCTGTTTGGCTTTCCAATTACAAGGCACAGAACTAAACCCACTTTCCAGGTTGTCCTACCTACTCATGACCTCCAGCGTTTCCATACGGCCAGGTCCTCCTTCCCTTTATAACCAGATCAGGCAAACGGAGGGTCTTCCCTGTAGGCAATGAACCGCAGGAGCCACCAACCCGTTCCTCGAGACGCAGCACAGTTTACAGCGCTGCCTCCCATCCTGTCCCGCACGAGGCAGGGGCGAGCAGAGCCGGCCCCAGAAAGCTGATGGGCAAAGCCGAGGCTGGTGGCACCACGTGGCATCAGCGTACATCCCACCCCACAGCCTGCTGCCATGGTTTGCTAGAGCAAGGCCAGGACAACCAGAGAGGTTTTTGAGACACACCAAATATCAGAAGACATTTAAGGCTTACCAGCATGGGTTGGAGCCTTCGCTCGGTGTACCCAAACGCTGCATTTAATAGGAAATGCCATCTGGTGGCACCCTCAGCTGTCACCCAGAGCTGAGCAGCCACCTTCGAACGGGTAATGATTCATGTAGTGAAAGTGGGGTTTGAACAAGACAATGAAGGAAGTGTCTGAGGAGTACGCACTTCTCACGCTCCAGTGAGAACTCTCACACGGATCGTTTTTAATTCTAACTGATTCTTCTCCCCTGCCTGGTGCTGCAGGAGCAGTTTTGGGGCTCTACGTGCCACCAAGAAGCTCCTCTAGCAAGACCATGATTCACCGGATCTCCTTCCACCCAGCCCTGGCGTCCAAGGACACAGCTGCACCACGCTTCTGTCACCTGCCAGCGCCGTGACAGTGTCCCTTATGTGTCATTTACAGAGGAGCTGCCCTCACCCAGAAACCTGGCCTCCAGGTTTGACCGCCAACCTCCTGCAAGACGCTCCCTATCACCACCATGAAGCACAGTCTGTCCTGAGGAGCTCCCAGGACCTGCTGAAATACCACCACCCCCCATCGAGCCTTTCTCTCACAATGGAGTTATGCAGAGGTTCAAAGCTCCTCAGTGGAGCTTATGAAAAACATCCAACCAGGTCACCACAACCAACCAGCCTTCCGAGGATCCGATGGCAGCTTGCCTGCCCCCAGCCACATCAGGAGGATTAATGTATGCAGCTGCTAAAGACAGCTCCTCCTCCCCTCTGCAGAGACACCCCTCCATCCTTCCTGAGGGCACACAGCTGCTGCTCACCACGGTCCTCATCACAGCCTGACTCCCAGTTAGACCACGCCTGTGCTCTGGACCAGAGGACAGCCATCGCTCACACAAGCCTCAGCTCGAGGGAATGCCTGGTTTAAATAGTTACGGCTCTGCTCGCTGCCTCTTTTATGTTAAGCATAAGCCCATCTCAGCCCCACCTCTCCTTAGCCAGGCAGGTCCCACAGCCCTGGGGCCATGGCCTGTCCCAAGTCACTCCTGCCCTCTGCCACCACTCCCACCAATGCCCTTCTTGCCGTGCCAGGAATGCCGAGCAGCCATTCCCATTACCGTCCTCAGGAAGGGACCAGGACCTGGCACAGCACCCAAGGGAGTGGTCCCAGGCATCTCTAAGGAGTTTGATGGCCAAATATCTCACACTGACATCTCAGACTCCAGGAAGGTGAGGAGGAAAAGTTGCAGTTGCTTCAGGAGGCTTTACGATGCGTCATGGGATCGTTTACCCAAAGAACGGCACATCAGGGCAACGGGAGCGTGGAGGTAGGGTACGATGCCCAGGAACACAAGCTGGAAGGACCGCTTGGTCATGAAAACCAGGCCTCAGAGAGAGACCTTCAGGGTCACTGACCACCCACACTTCCACCTGCAGCAGAGGCCACCACTTCTTACGACTGATAAACTTTAGAGGCGCAATAAAAAGTCAAAGCCGCAAGCATAACGCGGGCGACTGCCGATGCCACCCTGCTGCTGCAGGGCACGCGGTGGCCTCCAGCCACCACGGTGCCGACCACTGACCCAGCAGGAACGGTGCCACTTCTCCAGCTCCAGCTCCCCACCAGGCAGAGGTGAAGCACCCCACCAGGAGGATGGCAACTTACCATGGCAACGCAGGGATGCCATGAGCAGAGGATTAAGCTCCAGCAGGAGGGGAAGCGGGACCAGGGGGAGGGAGGCTGATCAACAAGCACTGCGACAGGGACGCTGCAGAGGAACGGAGGCCCACGGCATCGATTTTCACGCCCATCTTCCCCTTTCAATTCTTCTCTAGCATGAAAGTCCCAATTTAAATGGCAGACTTTGACACCATTAAAAACTATCAGAGCATTTAACACACTGCCCCTTCCTCCCACGTCATCACACCCACGTCTGCCACAGGAATAAAGCGGACTGCAAGATCCAGACATCTCCCCGCAGTCCCGACGTGAAAGTGCAGCGAATCTGCGTCACACAGAGAACCTTTGAAAGGGGATGAATGCTAAGCGCAGAGAAAAATGATTACTTTATTTGTAAAGACCACGTCTCTTGTCATTCTAATTCATTCCAAATCCTCCAGGCACTGGACAGCTGTGGGTTTAATCATGAATATACAAATCAGCAACAAATGAACAACAAAGAGTCTCTAAATGCAACGCGGGGAGACCCAGGAGTCGGTCTGGTTTGGCTGCTGCTCCTCCTCCTTGCGCTGAAAGGAGGGAGGGGATGGGTAACGCCGGGACCTGCCACCTCGCACCCAGGCAGCCCAGCGGTGCCTCTCATTTACTCCAGGACACGGGAACGCCAACCCGCACCGAGCGGGAAGCGGCGGCTGCACAGAGGACAGCAGAGGGGAGAAGAGCGAGGGAAGTGAGGGAGGGTGGGCAGAGGCAAGGGCCAGTGGAAACGAGAGGCTGGGGGACTGAGAGCAGCTCCACAGACAACTCCGATGGGCAGCCGGGAGGGAAAACAAAGGGGTTAATATATGCAAAACAAATGCACCGAGTGATGGGAAACGCTCGCTCCTGTCTGAGCCTTGGCCAGGGCAGAGCGTGGGGGTAACACCAGTACCCGGAGGTTCTCCAAAGGGTCCCCCCCCATGAACACCTCCCACACCAACGCAGTGCCAGTTCCCACGTGGGCACTACGGCCGTTACACTTAACATCAAACGCCAAACCTTCCATGGGGTGTCCTGCAGGGGCTGCTGCTGCCGAGGAGGCTTGGGGCCCCTTCCGGACATCCGGCACTGGCCTGCCGCTGCGCTTAGCTGTTTTCTGCCCCATCACGTGCACGTTGGCGTGCTACGAAGCTGCTGTGCAACAGAAGACGGAGCAGGCGGTGATGGATGCCCATCGGTGCAAAGCACTGCTTGTCGCGTGGAAGGGAGGGCTGGGAGAGGAAGCAGGAGCCAGCCAGAGGCTTTGCAGACCAGATTATTTCATTTCTCCAAAAAGGGCAGGAAATGAGCACACGGCAGGGCTGAGCATCAGCCCAGCCACGAGTCAGCTCCCTCCTGCTGCTGGGAGCCGCTGCGCTGCTCCTCACCTCCCAGGCCTGCTCACCCGGACTCGGCACACAACTCACCGGGAATTTGCTTTCCGAGGGCCTGAGACGCTGCAGAGCACCACGGCAGGCAGCTGACCGCCCAGCGATGGCCAGGGACCAAGCCCTCAGTTCTCACCCCAATGCCATCTCTGCAGAATTATCTTCTTTAACCATTCTGCACATTTATTCAACGCGATTTGGTCTGCGTTACTGTTTGCCTGGGAGGGAGAGGGGATGGAGGTGACATGCTTCTAAAGCGCAAGCTTTAGAAAAACAACAAACCAGATGAGGAGAAAAGTGGGGTTTGTGCCTCCTAGAGTCCCCCCCCGGGGTGCAGGCAGCCTGTCCTCTCGGGTGCCAGGCTGCGGGTGGGCCGTCAGGGTGCCGTGCAGCAGGACAGTCCCTGGCAGCCTGGGAGACTCATTTCGGTGCAAGCCAGAGCTCCAGCGGTCAGGCGCAGCAACACGTTCCTGACCTATAAGAAACTGCTCCCCTTCAGGCTTTGAAGCCAAAACCATCCTCACGCAGAGGGGAAAAAAAAAATAAAAAATCACATCCCACTTCCCTGCCCTTTCTCCTCGTTGCAGTGCAGTCCCTGGACCCCAAACACAGCATCTACGTGGTCCTGGTGCTCAGGCTGCCCCATGCTGGGAAGGAATCTGTCCTCTCCTCTTCCACAGGGTGAGTCAGTTGGGTATTTTACTATGCTTGAAAAAAGATGCCTAGGTTGTCAAGTAACAAAAATAAACCTTCCCTGGCAGTCCTCTCCCACTGAGAGGAGCAAGATCATCCCGACAAAGTAGGTCTGGAGAGAAAGACACGGGGACAAGCAAGGGGACCCTGCAGAGACTGCAAGAAGCGATGTGCAAGACAGTTTCACACGTCCTCACCAAGATGCTTCCCAGTGCAAAACCCTGCTCTTGCCAGGCTGGGACTTCATGCTTGAGCTTGGTCCAGGGATTTCTCACCTCCCCTCGTGCAGAAATCTCAGTGGAGGAGGGAAGCCACCCCACCGATCGCCATCGCTGGTGGGACCGTCAGAGCAGCAGCAGGTGCACATCCTGCTCCCTGGCTCTGTCCCAAGTCGCAGCTGATGCGAGAGCTCCTTGCACCAGGGAAGGAGTCAGCACACAGGGAAGGTGACCTTGCCAGCTCCCCACAGCCCCTCCATCCCCAAACAGGCTTATACGTGGAAGAGGTGGTTCGGGGGTCCAGCTGAGCCCTCAAACTGGTAAACTTTCTGCATCACCTTCCTTCCTTTCTTTCTGCAGACTCCTCCGTACAACATACTGTGAGGAGGAGGGACCACAGGGGATATCTGAGCTCTGAAACTACCGAGACCCAACCCTTGGAGTTCACCCTCTGCCCAGCCCAGCTCTGGGAAGCTGCACTCGCATCCTGGGTCCAGCCCTCCACTGACACCCTGTTGCCCCACTCCATCCCCTACCCCCAGACCATCAGACAAAGCTCTCTCCAAACACTAGGTCAGGCTGTCCGGTCAATCCCAGAATGACCCAACAACACAAGTTGCAGAATGCTGACTATAAAAATTAGTGTACGTAAGGAAGAAATCCAGTTCCCAGTCCTCAAGGGAGCAGACAGGTACAACTGCTCCTCTCCACTACCACCAGCGCCAGCTCTGAAGCCTCCAGGATTTTCATGGCACATCAGCTCCGGTGCAGAAGCTCCTTATGGAAATGCCAGGACCCCCTCTCGGCCACGTACCCCACGGCAGCGAGATGAGCACCTGCAGCTGACAACCAGCCAGGCAAGCAATAGCGACCTGCCGTGAGACAGGAATTAACAGCGTGCAGAGCTTGTATGACAAGTTCAAGTGTCAAAATAAACGGCACCAGAGATACTCTGCCAGTTAATCTCATTTGTACTTAAAACTCTGGGGGTTAATCTAAGCAAAGCATTTGCACCCCAGGGTGAAGCCCAGCTGGGCTCTGACAGCCACGGCACTGCCAGCATGGGATGGAGATTGCACGAAACCCGCACCCCTACAGCCACCAGCTAAACCCACCCAACGGTTCCGCGGGTGAATCCAAAGCCCAGTGCCCAGAACAACAAAAATACGGATACGGTGTGGACAAACCCACCGTGACGCCTGCAGGCAAACCTGAGCCCTTCAAACCCACAGCCTTTGTGCTGCGGGGCTGTTCGAGCTCCGATGCGGGGGGCTGCCCCCCGCCCCAGCCCGGAGCCCAGCCGCACAACCAGTGCTCCCCAGCCAGCTGTGCACATCTGTGGGAACTGCAGTCTTAGCCACAAAACCACAGCTCGGGGCTGGACGGGGTGTTAGAGCAGCACTCCATGAAGTACTCGCAACCAAAGAAACGCAGACGCAAAAACCACAATCCCCCTGCGCCAGCCGCTGCGATATTAGCAGGTTTTCCCGGACAGCCTCAAAGCTTTTCCCTCACCAGCAAAACCTGTTCCCGCCGGCACGGGATGGGACCCGGTCCCTCCGCAGCAGCCGGGCTGGGCGGGAGCTGGGATGGGGATGCGAGGCCCTGGACAGGCGCTGAGCTGGTGGGGAGCAGCACCCCAAGCACCCACCGAGACACATGGTGGATTTTCCTCCCCAGTACAGATACAGGCTGCATTTCGCCTCCCCCAGCTCCTCCGTACGCCAGCTAAGGAGAGATGGGAAAACACGCGCATCCCTGCCATGCGTGGAGCCCGAGTCACTCTGGGAACGGGAACGGTGACAAACCCGCTCCCTTGCCCACCACAACTCATCTCCTCTCCCTGCGGCAAGAGAGAAAGGGTAACACCCCCCCTTAAAATTGCCTTTCTTTAAAAAAAAAATTCCTTGAACAAATGGCAGCAAATCCCAGTGTGGAGCTGCACAATGGACACTTCAGTCTGCCCAGGGGAGGGAGAGACAGGACCTTCAATGCCTAAATAAATTCAATTTGCTCGTTAGGAGGGGGCTGGGGAAGGTTAGGCAGAGGGTAGCAGTGGTTATTCACTTCCCCCAATTAACATTCCAGCAGCGCTGCTCTGCTTTCTAGGAACAATAACTTTTTCGGGAGGGGGAGCGATACTCCCCCTTGGAGGAGGTTGGATGGTCCTGCAGAAAGGAGGCACGTCCGTGCGTTAACAGAGTCCGAGTTTGTGTGTGATGGGAACCACGAAACAAAACCAAGAATAAATAAAGATCTAGCCTACGCAAAAAAGAACCTGCAAAAGAAAACCCCTCACGTCCCTAGACCGAGATTATTTGCCTTTACTGCTGATCTAAATATTTTCTGCACAGGCCTTGGCAACAGAAGAAGAGGTGGCTTGTCACTGGTTTGTTTATAGAAGGTCTCCAAATGCAGGGTAATTAAAAATATTTAGACCAGGCTTTGAGCCGCACCATCCCCACAGCCTCCCGCGGCCCCACGCCGAGGACCTCCACCACGCACGTTTTAAAATAAACCAGAGCCTCATCCCCTCCACCCTCTGCCAGGCTCCCCATCGCCCACAGCCCCCCTTACAGGTGGGGGGGTCGGGAGGACGGGCAGGGGAAGGGGTTACTTCATCCCTGCACCAGCTTATGGCTCCGCAGGCCGGGTCTCCTGCGGGATGAACAGGGCTGGGTCCCACCCGCTCCACCCTCGCGGGCTTCCTTCTGCCCCGGGAAACTCCCAGGCCCCTTCACTGAGGTCTGCCCACCACTCCGTGACAGTAACTTACTATTTATTTCCTTTCCAGGATGAAAAATTGGCTTTTTCTTAGCACGGTCATTAATTTCTCCAATGAAGCACTTGCAGCACGCTTCGCAACAACAGAAAGTCTCCCGGGGAAGCTGCGTGGTTTGCATGTTCCTCCGGAGCATCACGAGGCTTAATCCCAGTGCAGAGGACTTGGAGCCTTTTCCAAGGTCTGCAGGCAAAACAAATCCCCTCTCAAGCCAGCATCAGGACTCCATCTCCCCACCTCTGGGCAGCCGATGCCCTGTCCTTGCAGCCACCGCGCGACCTGCTGCTCCAGAGCCGGTGCTGCAGATGCTCAGAGTTACCTTAAACAGCCCCAAGAAACAGTCAAGAATTGTTTGGACAAAAACCTGGATGAAACAGGTGAGCTGTGGGATGCATCTGCTGTTGACTTTCAAGCCTAAGAGAAGAACCCACCCATAAAAACACAGAGGTCCCCACCAAAGGTGATGTAGCATGAACCTCAGAAGACATGGAGGGGCTGGAGCGTGTCCAGAGAAGGGCAGCGGGTGGGGAAGGGGCTGGAGCATCAGTCTGGGGGGGCAGCTGAGGGAACTGGGGGTTCAGTCTGGAGAAGAGGAGGCTGAGGGCAGACCTGGTCGCTCTCTGCAGCTCCCTGACAGGAGGGGTGGGCAGGGGGGTTGGTCTCTTCTCCCACATAACAAGTGATGGGATAAGAGGGAACGGCCTCAAATTGCTCCAGGGGAGGGTCAGGTTGGATATTAGGAAAATTTTCTTCACTGAAAAGGTGGTCAGGCCTTGGGACAGGCTGCCCAGGGAGGTGATGGAGTCACCGTCCCTGGAGGGGTTCAAAAAGTGTGCAGACATGGCACTGTGACAGGGGTTAGGAGATGTGGTTTGTTTTTTCTTTTAAACCAAAACCAGACTCGGCACGTGCTCCCCTCCAGCCCCGCTGTACCATGCGTGTCTCCTCCTCACCACGCAATGTGGTTATTGCCACAGTTGAATGCAGGAGTTGAACAAGGACCCAGGTCCCACATGGCCCCATCACTATTCTCTAGAAGCTTCCCTACATGAAGCTCCATGCCTCGTCCTCTCCAGCAATCTCCTTCCTCCGTCTCCTCCCCAGGAGATAATAGTGGCCCAGGCAAGAGTGTCAAGACCCCACCAGCCCACAGGGAAACTGGGTGCACACAGGGTCTTTCCTGGACAGCAGCTTTCATACTGCTTTCCTCAAAGCATCCAGAAGTGCAAAAACGTTCCACAAGCCAGATGTTTCTGCTGCTGGGAAGACCCAGAAAGCAGACACTGTCATGCTGGTAGCTGAGCACCTCAGAAAAGCTATTCTCTCTACCTTGCAGAGCCACCTCTGTAACAGCCAAAGAAAACAGAGGGAAGATCTCACACCCACAAAAGCCTAACTGCCTTTCTACTCCGCTGCCAGTCAGCCCTGAGGCCCAGCTCAACCTTCTGCTGGGCTGCTTGGAGCCTTCAGCAGCAAGAGCTTCAGCAGGCTGGCAGCAAGCACAGCCCTTGCCATGGAACGAGGCGCCAAGAGCCCTACAGCCAAAGCAGCCCTCCCTCCCCGGCCCTCCTCCTGCAGGGTGAGGGACCCCAAGGCTGAAGGTCTCAGCTGTGGGCCACAGAGCCACCCCATCGCCACCCCTCTGCAGCTATTCTTAGTCCTCTGGTGTGATCAGGCTCTGACTAGAGATGCAACTGCAGCAGCAGGGAGGAAAAATAGCTGGTGCATGTGACAGGCAACGGCTTCTAAACAGTCCGTGCAGAAAGACACAGATCTCCTCCTCTTTCCAGGAGATCAAGACCCGGCTATGCAAGTTGTGCAGCCTCCAAAGGCACCTCACTCCCTGTTGAAGCCTGGGCTATTTCTGCCTCTGCAAACGCTCCCTGGTAGAGATAAGGTTCGGCTTTCTGAAGCTTGTCTATCAGTCATTAAAAAATAATAAAATGCAAGGGGGGAGATGAACAAAATGCTAATAGGAACCCCCAGGTCAAACCGCCTCCCCTGTCACCGGGGCCCTCTTCTTGCCAGCACATTCCTGCCGCTAATGAGGCCCCACCGCTTCCTCCTCCCTCCTCAAGTTGCTCCTGGTGATGCAAATCCATGTCTTTGTTTCTATTCTTGGAGTAAAAACAGAACCAAAGTAAATAGCAAAACAGCTCTTAGGTTTCAGGATCCTTTCTTTTTCCACCCCTCCCAACAGCGGCAAGGCTGTTGGTGCCGTCAAAGCGATGTGACACCCGACCCCAGACATCGTCTTGTTCCCACCGGAAATGCTCCGCTTAATCTTCAGCCTCCGACGTCCCCTTTGAGATCACTGCCAGCTCCTCCGAACTTCCGCACCGCTGTGCTCCTCGGGAGGTTCCAGACGTCACCGCAAGTCTCTCGGCAAGCAAGAGTGCCCATGGAGAGCCTGCCAAGGACCGGGGATGGCCAGGAGCTCTCCCCAGTCCCAGCCCCTCTGTATAAGCTGGAGGCACATCCCCACCAGACCTTCTGCCTTCCACCAGCATCTTTGCCCAAGGAGCTGAACCAGCTCCAGTCTGCACCCAGAGAGATCTCACAGTTCCCAGCGTGTTCCCACACGCCGGGGTGCACACCAATACACGTGCGCAGAGGGGAAAAGGAGACACGTGGTAACACAAGTTAGACACATGTCCTCTCCCACACGTCTGCCAGGGACCCACAAAGCAGGGTGATGGCTGTTCTGCCCCACGGCACTGCCAGGGAAGCTGCTCACGCAGGGAAAGGCCGGAGATGAAGATCAGAGAAGGCTCCGAGACGTAATTGCTGCCTACCAGTATCTGCAGGGGGCTCCAGGAAAGATGGAGAGGGGCTGGTTACAAGGACAGGGAGTGATAGGACAAGGGGGAATGGGTTTGAACTACAAGAGGGGAGATTTAGATGAGATATTAGAAAGAAATTCTTTACTGAGAGGATGCTGAGGCCCTGGTACAGGGTGCCCAGAGAAGTTGTGGAGGCTCCATCCCTGGAAGAGTTCAAGGCCAGGTTGGATGGGGCTCTGGGCACCCTGGTCTAGTGGAGGGTGTCCCTGCCCATGGCAGCAGGGTTGGAACTAGATGATCTCTGAGGTCCAACCCTAACCATTCCATGATTCTATGATTCTACTGCCAAGCTCCCACGGAAGCTGCAGGCGCAGGAGGGGCAGGTAAGGCAGTCTGGGTGAGGAAAGGCTCTACTGACATACGGTTTCTGCTCTGTAACAATGCCCCCCAAAGTCAAAGCGGGCAGCAAACCCTACACTGGGTGCTGGGACCCCGAGTGCCTGCAGTGGGACGAGCATGCTCCGGGTGGCACCAGGGTCACGTCCCAGTGCTGTCTCCACCATCACAGTTCATGCTGGAAAGCAGACAGCAGGGCCAAGTCTCGGCTCCAAGTGCAGATGCGGGGGAGAGCCCTGACAGTGCTCCTTAACGATGAGCAGTCAGATGTCACCACCACATTCAGACATGGCGACCCCCCAATGCTTTGGGGACCTCTGGCAGTTTTCCTCAGGCTCCCAGGCGCAAGGATGAGTGGGGAGACCATGAGGATCTGGGGGTTGGGCAGAACTCGGACCTCTCCAGTGAGGGCAGGGATAGGTCAAACGAAACCCTTCTTCCAGAGCTGGGGCGAGGAAAGTCGGAGCAGCCCGAGGAGCTGCTGCTCTGCGGTGGGTACCAGTGCGCCGAAGCGCAGTGCTGCAGAGACCTCTTGCAGCGCACAACTGCTACTGCACCCACACCTCGACACCGCGGAGCTTCTCTTGGAGCCGCCTGGTTTCTAATGGAAAAAGTGAGCTTTACGGCACCCGGGCGGTTTATCTCCAGGCAGGCTGAGCCTGGTGAGGCTTCGCAGCACCCAGCACACCAAGTGCCATCTACAGACAGCCACTGTGCTAAACTGCCCCCCGTTCTGCAGCTGAATCCACTTGCCAGGTCCTTGAGTCTACATGAACGACGTCCAAAAGGGCTTATTCAGGCATAAGCACCTCCCTGTACATATCTGCTTGCAGGAAAAGCACTCAGGAGAGTTTAAACCGCTGGCTGTCAAAATAAAACTCCAGACTGGTTTGGGTTGGAAGGGACCTCACAGCCCACCCAGTGCCACCCCCTGCCATGGGCAGGGACATCCCCCACCAGCCCAGGGGGCCCAAAGCCCCATCCAACCTGGCCTTGGGCACTGCCAGGGACCCAGGGGCAGCCACAGCTTCTCGGGGCACCCTGTGCCAGGGCCTCAGCACCCTCCCAGGGAAGGATTCCTTCCTAACATCTAATGTAAATCACCGTTTTCCCCTTTTCCAGTTAGTGAGAACCTCACCAGACTGCCAAGAGTTCTCCAATATGATGGACGGTGGCTTGGCCACTTCATCTGCCAGTTCTCTCAGGACCTGCGGATGCAGCTCATCAGGTCCCATGGACATGTGCACCTTCAGGTTCCTTAGATATTCTCAAACCTGATCTTCTCCTACACTGAGTGGCTCTTCATTCTCCCAGTCCCTGCCTTTGTCTTCTGTCACTTGGCCAGTGTGGCTGGAGCACTTGCCAGTGAAGACTGAGGCAAAAAGAGTCATCGAGTGCCTCAGCCTTCTCCATATCCTGGGTGACCAGGTCACCTGTTTGATTTTGGAGGGGACCCACATTTTCCCTGGTCTTCCTTTTATTGCTGACATACCTATAGAAGCTTTTCTGGTTGCCCTTTACATCCCTGGACAAATTTAATTCTGTGAGGGCTTTGGCTTTCCTAACCTGATCCCTGGCTGCTCGGACAGCTTCCCTGTACTCCTCCCAGGCCACCTGCCCTTGCTTCAACCCTCTGTAGGTTTCCTTTTTGTCTTTGTCCAGTACCTCCTTTGCTGGCAGTCTCCAAAAGCTAGTGAAAGGCATTTTGGGGACTGCATTTGAAAAGAGCTGCACCATTTGCTCAGGAGCCTGGGGCACCTGCCTTCCTCACATTGAGGAGACCTGAAGACCTGCAGACTGTGAGCTCTGACTTGTAAGAGGACAGGCTACAGCAACCAGATTTTGTCTGGTATCTGGGACAGCAACTGCAGGAGGGCTCAAGAGGAAGAGCAGAGGAGCAGATCTACCAAGGGAAATATAAAAAAGGTCCATCGGTGGACCAAGAGGCCCTATGGTCAGCAGAGGATGTGATGATCTACGCCCAGTCTGAGCAGTACGCAGGCTAGGATCCAGCACCCCAGTACCAAAGCCATTCTTGCTGGCAAATCAGAGAGCCCAGAAGCGAGAATGGAAAGAAACAAGGATGACAAGCCACCAGAAGGTGCACTTTGGGACTAACAGGAACAACCCTGGCAGCCAGGACCTCTGTGGCTGGATGCAGAGGCCAGGAAGGACCTGGGCAGCAGAGTGTAGCCACTGTCACCATCACGCCAGCTGCTGGGAGAGGACAGCCAGCCAGCGGCAGGCGGAGCAGCCGTGCTGTGGAGAGGCAGCTCCTCACGCCGACCAGAAATTGGTCTGGACCCTGCCAGCACCAGCCTTGTGCTCAGCAAGATCAAGCCATCCAAAAGGGTTTGCTTTTCCACACCGCTGCACCACCGCTGGCTGCAGCCCAAAGCATCCGCAGCCCTCCCTGCATCGCCGCGCCCCAGCCCGGGCCGCAGCACCGACCCCAAAACTCATTCGAGCTTCAGGTTGTGAGGAATACTCCAGCTCATGAAACAACATCTCGCTTATTTTAAAGCGCTGTAGTTGTTTTCTTCTTTAAATACCAAAGGACACAGTGCACATTTTTAGCAAGTCTAGCTTGGGGAAGCAGAGTAAAATTGGAAGCTGGCAAAGGACTCTGCTTTCCTCCTCCTCAGCCTCGCTGCTTTCTGTGCGTTTCATGCTCCTTGCCCAGAAAGAAAACACTAGCACATAGGAGGCTGGAAAGCCGTTGCTTTTCTCTCTGCCAGCTCGTGAGATGCTCCCTCCACCACCCCCTCCCAGCCAGCCTTGCCCTGCGCCCTGCTCCAGCATCCCCATCCCCGTGCGGGCTGCGCACGGCTGCTCCCAGGCTGCTCCTTCCCAGCGCAAAGCCAGCAGAGGGAGCAAACACTGCGGGTTTGCAGGGAAATCACCGAGGTTTTTAATTGTGGGGTCTGTATTTTGAATCTAGAGGCTATTTCCTAGTAGTTTGCATAAGTTATTTGGACAGGGTAGGGCAAAATCCAGTCTGCATCCTCTCTCGTAAGAGTCCTGGGGAATTATCTGTAGTCTGCGCTGGTGACCAGCCTGCAAAATCGCAGTATTCAAATCAAAACCGACGTCTGTCCCTTGGCAATAAATATCTTCCAGATTCAAGCATATGGGACCACAGCTCCTGTCTACTTATTTTAAGGCACTGTCAGAGACTGTGCTCTCAAACCCTGAAAGGCTGCCCGGCAGCAGGTCTCAGATCGCTGCACCAAACGGGAGAGGCTTCCTACAGGTGATTTTCGGATGCAGTGTGGTTTGCCCTGCATTAAACATTAAATAAATATCAACAAATAGGTTGAAGAGACAAATTGCTGAGTAATTTCCCTTTGCAAAACTGGAAAAATCTCTCTAACACCAGAATTCCTGCTCCTTCCATCCGAGAGGGAGCACACGCTCTGGTTCTGCCTGCGGGTCCCCACGAGCAGAGCAGGTTTGCGGGCGGAGGCTGGCGTACCCCGCCGGGCTGTAAACGCGTTATACGACCGGTTGGCACCCACACGCCCGCCCCATGGGTGCTATGAGCTTCTCAGCTGTGAGGCCAGGGAACAAGGGTTTGCAGAGCAGAAGAGGGAAGGGTATCGCAAGCTTTTGGGAACCTGCCGCATGTCACGTGTGAGCAGCGCCCGAACACCACGCAGGACGGCGGTAAGTAATTACGGTGTGGTCAGCCACCCCTCTGCAGGGCCATGAAACCTCCGCTGATGGAACGCTGCTTGGTTCCCTGCTGCTCTCGCCCGAGATCATCTCTGCTCTCCCAGCACTACTGCTGGAGCTTGTAACCTTCCCACGCTAACGCACTGGCTTCGGCCACAAACGCACCCTGACTGCGGGCACAGGCTTCTTCAGCCGTCCCCGTGCAGGCACCACCGAGACAACTGAGAGGACCAGGAATTCTCCCCGATAGCCAAAACGTGACACAGTCAGCTCCCAGGGCTGCGCCCTGCTCACCCGACCTCCGCAACGGGAGGAGAGTTTATGGCCGAGCCAGCATCTTCTGAAAGGATGAAGAACCACCACCTCTCACCTGCCCGCAGCTTGCTGCGAGACATCACGCCAGCCCGCAGCGCTCGCGCATCCTCTCGCTCTCCCGCGGGGCTGTAAATTGTCCCAGCGCGCCAGGCGTCGAGCGGTAAGTGCTTTCCTCACCCCGCAGGCCTGCAAACCTCTGCCCGTCCCTGCTGCGGAGGCAGGTGGGTGAGTAAACACAGAGTCAGGGGAACACGGCAGCCCCATCCCGGCCGCCCGCCGTGGGTACCCACCCAGCAGGAGCAGCGCGCGGGGAAATGCAGCCACGGATTTATAGTCCCCAAAGGGAAACAGGGGAAAGCACGCAAGAACGGGGCAGGGGCAGGACCTACATGAGTTCACGGAGCTCCAGGGAATCAACTCTACAAGCACTGCAGCCCAGCGCTGTCCTGGCAGGTTTCTGGCCATCTGGCTTTGTGGGATGCTTGGATTTAATTTTCTTTTTCCTGTTCTCACAGACAAGCTCCCCACGGACCGCAGCAAGGACGGGAAGGTTAGGACGGTAACCACAAAGCAGCAGCTGAGCTATTGGGAATATCAGTAATATTAGGCTGATGCTCATACAGACAGACGTCGCTCCAGAAAAAGCACAACTTCGAATGACCTGCATTTGGACATTTAAAACAGACAAAATACATCTTTACGTGTCTCACCAACACCCACCTCCAGACCTCCCTGTAAGCAGACAGCCCTCACGGCACGCGGGCTGATGTGAAGCAAAACTCCCGCTCCCAACCTTTGCACGAGCAGGAGATCCAAACCCCTTCGGTGCAGCAGGCACCGCCACGCCCTCAGAGATGTCTAGCAAACAGTAAAACATCCCGATGTGCCCAGGCCCATTCTTTCACACACACGACGCCGAGGAAGGAGGTTTAGGGTGAACGCTGAGTGAAGCTGCATCCCTCCATCCCTTCCCCACGCAGCTGCCCTGAGATGTCCAACAGAAGCTCTGAGATGTCCAACCCTGGCCCAGATTTGGATGAAGCTGCCCAACATGCACAGAAAGCCCTGGGGAAAGCTGGGGGTGGGAGGGGATGAACAGAATAAACCTCCATCCATCAGAAAGGCAGCAAAAAACATTACAAAGGGGGATGGTCCTGCTCCCAAAGCCCTGAGCCTCAAACAATCCGTGTGCCACGGGCAGGATGGCCGGGAAGGGCTGGCAGAGCCCAGGCAGGAGGTTTCACTGCACAGAGAGCCGCTGGAGGCAGGAAGAGAGAGAATTATTTGCCCATCTCGTATCTGTCTCAGCCAGGCTCTCCAAGGCATTTGCATTCCTAAGCATCAGAATAATCCAAATTTAACATTCAATGCCCAAGGCACAGGATAAATTCCCAGCTGGCACTGGGAGATTTTCCCCATCCTAACGGCAGAGACGCAGCTGAACAGGAAACAGCCTGTGGTGGAGGTGAACAGGAGGAGAATAACCCTCCAGTCTAATCCAGATTCTGAGATAAATAACCACTGCTGCTCCTCAGTTCAGGGACCTGCCGACCCCAGGATGGGAGGTGGGTGCCAGAGACAGCTGGCTGCGGTGGCTCCAGCAGGGAGGGGAGCTGGCACAAATGGCCAAAAACCAAACACAGTTGAGCAAGAGTCATGCTCAGAAGTCCAGAGGAGGCCCTGAAGATGATCCGAGGGCTGGAGCGCCTCTGCTCTGGAGACAGGCTGAGGGAGTTGGGCTTGTTCAGCCTGAAGAAGAGAAGGCTCTGGGGAGACCTTCGAGCACCTTCCAGTCCCTGAAGGGGCTACGGGAAAACTGGAGAGGGGCTGGTTCCAGGGCAGGGAGGGACAGGACGGGGGGTAATGGGTTTAAACTTAAAGAGAGGAGATTTAGATCAGATCTGAGGCAGCAATCCTTCCCTGGGGAGGGTGCTGAGGCCCTGGCACAGGGTGCCCCGAGAAGCTGTGGCTGCCCCTGGCTCCCTGGCAGTGCCCAAGGCCAGGTTGGATGGGGCTTTGGGCAGCCTGGGCTGGTGGGGGGTGTCCCTGCCCATGGCGGGGGGTGGCACTGGGTGGGCTGTGAGGTCCCTTCCAACCCAAACCGTTCTGTGATTCTATGATCCAGAAGACGCCCTCGCACCTGACGAGCCCCTCCACACCCACCACGCAAAGCAGCAACATCTCCCTACAGCAAACAGCACATCGGACCATTTCTGCCAGCACTGAACTCGCACAGCATCTCAGGGCCACTTCCCTCCGTGTTGGGAGTGCGAAGCATCGGCTGCACGTCCTCGATCCCAAGCAGCAGCCGTGGGCACAGCCACCCCAGCTCGCTTGGTTTACTCTGTTTATCACGGCTACCTGTTCCTGGCTGGCTCTGAAAAAGCGGGATGTATCACGTTGTCCACACACACCACCCAGAATCCCCTCTCTACCAGCCTGGCGTGAGTGGTCCCCACAGAGCTGCCCCTCTGACTCCTCCCCACAGGAGACACCTCCCTTCGCACGGGGATGCCAAGACCAGACCCACAGCACGCACTCCTCTTCCCAAGCCAGCACCGTTTTTGCTACGGGCACTTCAACGCATTCGCTGGGACACTACAAGCTGCTGCTGCAAATCAAACCGCACTCGCCAAAGAAACGAGCTGGGTACGGTTTGGTTTAGAGCATTCCTGTACCGGTTCCCTCCCGCACCCATCCGCAAAGCCGGCTGGTTCAGCCTCTCCCACTGGGTGCCTGCCCCCAGGCACTGCTTTGCTGCAGCTCCCCAGTGAATAAGCCGCTACCCGGCTGCAGCGCCGCAGTATTTCTCAGGTTCCTGGATTTATTTGGGTTTTTTTTATCTACTCATCAATGAGCAACAGCCAGGCAGTGAGCAATCTGCCGCCGCGGGGTTGGGCCCAATTAGATGATACACTCCTTCAGCTCCCTTCGCCTTTACCGCCGTCAGACAGCTGCTGCGATGGTGCTTCCGAAACCGAGGGCAGCGTGTGCGTAGATCCAGGACGACACTCACTGCTCCACCCCACCTCTTGACGAAACGCAGCCGACCTGCCTATTGCACAGCTCCTGCCTCTATTTTATTTTAGCTTTTTCACTACGCCGGACCGCAGGGCACACGCAGGCAGCGACTGGCTGTTTGCTGTCATCTTCTTACATCAGCCATGAGAGCGCGCGGTTTGGTGGCAGCACCCGAACACAGCCACGTGGGGTAAGCGAGCAGGAGGGCGTTACCACCGGTGCCATTTCACCGACATCGGTGGGACTACCGCAGGGCCGAGCCTGGGGGTGCTGTCACCGTAAGCATCACAGCAGAGCCCCTGGCACCGGCTGCGCGCAGGAGACGACAGACTCGCTAAGTCGCTGCAGACTTGGGAAAAAGACCAAACCGTCGGGATAACGTGGGGGTGGGGCCCACTATGCAGAAACCGTTCCGCTCCGGCTCTGCCCAGCGCCAACCACCCAGGCAGGGATATTCACATCCCATGGACCGGGGCTGCTCTGGGGCGAGGCGGCTTCTGCACAGACCCATGTGCTCCAGCTTCCCAGCACCACCACAGCATCCGTCAGGATGGAGTTTCTGGACTGATACCCAGAATCCATGGGAACAGAAAAACCTGTCAGCTGGTACCTGTCTCCTCCTACAACCCAGGAACCGCCAGTGACTTCAGTGAGCACCACATTTGATCAGGTTTCTGCCACAAAGCAAGTCTGCCTCCCCACTGCCTCCTTCTCCCAGGCTCCGCCACGCCGGTTAGCCCTTTCCCCTTCATTACGGGTTTTGTAAGGCAAGGATTGCCTCTGCTCAACTCCTCTGTAGAGCTCCCAAGACAAACAGGGCTCTAAGTCACTCCTGGAGGGCACAGACATGTCACAACAGAGTGACTGCCTAGAAAAAATACCGTTTCAAAAAATTAATAATAATTAAAGCAAAATAACCCAGTACATGAGGACACAGCCAGATAAGCAACGCAAGCCTGAGTCTCACCTACTTGAAACAGGCGTGAACTCGAGCAAACAGAAGTGCCAGGGCAGCTGGGGCAGCGCCAGGGATGGCAGGGCTGGGGCAGCCGCTGCGGCACGGCAGCGCCAACCGCCTCTCCTCCGCCGCACCCGTGCACGCTGCCCAGCTCTTCTGTGACGCACAGAGTGGGATTTCATTGTGAAGGAGCAGAGGGGTCAGGATAGAGACCTGCTGAAAATCAAGCTAATGACCCACGGGGCAGCACACTGGGACCCCGGGCGCTGCCAGCTCTTCCTCCTCCCTGCTGTACTCTGCACTGATGGTCCTGGCCGTCACCACAGACGGTGACTCAGCCCTGGGTGGCCTCCTTTAGGCTAATACTGAGTTTAATAGGGTTAATTCTGCCTTTAACAATCAGGGCTCCTGTGAAGTCACAGAGTTTCATCACAGCCTGTAACGCAGAGGTGGGCTGGGTCACCAGGCAAGGGAGGCCGCAGAAGGTCCCATCCCTGTCCCTCACTGCCCATCTCAGGGGTGGTGCAGATCTAGCTGGGCATGAAACCCAGAACAGTCCCTCGCCCATCGCTGAGTGACCCAAAACACCACGCACAAGGTCTCGGGGCACAGCCCCAGCCCTGGTCTCCGCCTCCGTCACAGCACGGACGTGTTGGACCCACGGGGGCAAGGCAGGGGATCCGTGTGAGAGACAGATGTCAAAAGCGATCAAATGCACCTCTTCCTCACAGGCAGAAACGTCAGCAACATCACAAGCCTTAGAGGAGTTAAAAGGAAAGGCTTATTAGAAAGAAAACTCGTTCTGACAATCACAAAAATTGGAATTCATTTAAAATTCAAATTATGCAAATTCAAGTAATCTGTACGTGCGGATCCATCACATGCCAGCAGTGGGACCGCAGACACACGCCACCAGCTACACGGCCGGGGGAAATCCACCCTGTGCCGCGCTCTCGGAGGAAGGCAGGCAGGAGCGCTCGCCTCCGGCGGACACGGGCAGGGCGGCCGCTCCGGGGGAACGGTGCCCACGCAGGATTTGCAGGTGCTGCCTCCGCAGCAGCAGGGAGGAGGAAAGATAAGGCAAGCCTCAAATGTTTTCAGATGAGCTGCAATAAATTCTCCCTTGAAGAAGCTTAGATGCCCGTGACCAACACGAAGCCTTCGTTAGGCAGAGAGCCTCATCAAACGGATGAGAGCGCTGAGGGGCGCAAGACACGCAAAGGCGATAGCTGTGCCCCATCCCCACCCACGCTGCCAGGTCAGCGTCCCAGCACCCCGGCCCCAGGCAATTCCCAGAACGGGCAGCCGAGCAGCTGCGTCGCGAGGCAAAGGCAGCTCAGCCTGCCAGCGCGGAACGAGCAAAGCCAGAAATCTAATGCCGTGAGCTGGGTCAGCGCAGCAGCTCGGGAAAATGAATCAAGCTTTAAACACGGACTTTCCTAAAAGACCCTCGATGAGCCACTGCAGGAAAGGTAAATCACATTCTCTCCTGCAAACGCTGTGCCGGGCGGGGGGGGAGCAGTGCTCACCTGGCACCAGTTTCTCCACGAGCCGCGCTCAGAGAGCCGGGGCCGGGCAGCACAGGCGCCTGGGGAGACCGCAACACCTCCAGCACGGAGGTGGGGAGCAATTACCGAACCTTGGGAGGACACGGAGCCCGGTACTCGCTCCCTGTTCTTGGAAATAACTTCCCCAGGTCAGCAGAACCTTTACTTTCAGAGTAAAAAACAGGCTCTCTAGCTGTGGGGGGAACACTGGTCCCGTACCGGCCCGAGCCTCAGCTAACGAGCTGCCAGCTCAGCGCCCTGCACCCTCGCTGCCCCGAGCTTCCGCTGAAGGGCCCCACTGACGCCCCTTTCCAGGTAGGATGAGTCTGCGTTTCTCAGGAGTCTCACAAGGTCACAGCCCGTAGCTGAGCCTACAGCAACGTCATATTTTAGCTGTTGAAGCAAACCAGAAATGACACAGAAAAACAAGGCACCCACTCTACAAGAAGTCCTGCTGTGTTCCTTGATGGACAGCCATCAGCTCCATAGGCGCACCAAGACCCCCAAAGCCTCGTGAAGCCAACGGCCAAGGGGAATCAGCTGCAGACAGCACAGGGCGCTGCCGGCACGGTGCTGAGCAGGCAGCAGGCTGGCCCCACGGGCAGAGGACTGCCCCATGGGCCAGGGGCAGAGCCCACCTCCAGAGGCACCAGGATGCTGGTCGGGCTGAGAATCCAAGTCCTTCCACACCTTTTGCAGCCATGACCACCGCAGAAGGGAGGCTGCGGGTGACAGGTCCCACGGAGATACTGAAAGACCATCTCCAGAAGAGCAACGGTCCCCAGCATCTCGGTGACCTCCACAACCTCCTGGACACAGCAAGGGGCTGCAGATCCAGGCTGAAAGCCAGATGAAGCAGATATCCATGCCTTACCCCACAGCAGGACCGCCTCATCTTAACTCCTCCAAGATCTTTCAGCTGCTCCTCAGACACCCCATCCTGCTTCTGTTTGTCTCCATCCCTGAGGATGTTTCCCGAGGCAGCAGCTCCCACACAGACAGTTCACGGGTACCACTGACAGCACCGGGGTTGTGACCAGCTACCCCAGACTCACCCCCCCGGGCATCTGCTGCTGCTGCTGCGCATAGAAAAGCATCAACACGCTGCAGAGGTCAGAACCATGCTCCCAGGGAGGAGAGGAGCAGGGTGAGCACCGCTGCCTTGGCCAGCAGCTCTCAGCAGCACTTTGGGCTGCGTGGGCGCCCGCTCCCCCCTCAGCTCCCACTGTACTGATGCTTTCACCCATTTCCAACCGACACCAAGTGCTTTTCAGCATGGGGACACCTGAGCCCTCATTACAACCCTGAGGCCGGTAACAAGGCAGGAGGAAGGCCATACAAACCCCTGTATCAGGTATCTCTTGGAAAGAGAAGAGGCCAAGACCATTAAACATTGATCAGCCTCCCGCAGCTGCGGCGCAGCCCTGCCGTGTCCCTGCCGTCCCGCCACCAGGACGCTCCCAAGGGGCCGAAAGGGCTGAGCTGCCCCAGGGTCTCAGCGCTGGCTCCTCACCCACCCCAGCCCCTCGTTGCACCCGGCTGCAAACACTCAAGAAGACCCAGTTCCTCGTGCAGGCAACAGGAAAACTCATTTCCTACTTCCAACCTTGTTTCCTGCTTCGGACAGCCGCTCGCAGAGACACGGCACTTACCCCGCACATCACCCGCCCGAGCAACAGCCGCCTCCGAGGCGGCGACAGCCCGGCGGGATGCGGGGAGCCAGCCCCCCGCCAGGCAAGGCAGGCAGGGAATCTGCCACCATGTGGGCAAACTCGAGCTGCTGCCACCATCTGCTCCACCAGCCTGGAGCAGCCTCTTTTTCTGTTGTTTTGGTAACATCGCGCATAAAAATAGGTTCTCCAACACGTCGGTGGTTTTTGGGAAGCCGCGCGTGTGTGTGAACACAGGGGGGCCAGGCGCCCCGATACTCACGAATTGCCGCCGCAGCTTGGTCTTGACGCGCTCGGCCTTTGTCTCCGCTGGGTGGACGGCATAGCTGAGGGACCCCAGGTGGTTGTCGACCGACAGGCTCTTCCGCATGTAGAAGGAGCGGGTGCGGAAGTAGCTGAACGGAGCGTCCTCCACCGCCGTGCCGAGCTGGGGGTCCCTGGGGGGGTCCGTGCAGTCATCCTCCAGCCGCCAGGCCTCCCCTGGGGAGCAGAAGGACATGCCACCCCATCAGAGCCACAGCCTCAGCCACGTCCTACCCCACCAGCCCACGGGTGGCGATGCCCAGTGGGCAGCCCGGACCCCCTCTGCCCATCCCACACCCACCAGCACGCCATGGGGAGCAGTAGAACTTGCTCCCCGCCGGGCACATCTCTGTCGCAAGCCCCCGGGTACCTCGTGCCCCCGCCTGTCCCAGGCAGCAGCCCCTGCTCCCACCCGGACTGGCCTCACACACCCACAGCCCCCAACACCCTCCTGGTGGGGATCGGTCAAATACGGTTGGGCATGACGAAGGCTTGGCCACAGGCAGGGCTTCCAGGCACTACGGCAGTATAAACATTACTTGGAACAATTAGCAGACCAAAATCCTAATATTTAAAACTTCCTGCTATTTAACTCTGATAGGGTTATCCCATTTAAAAGGGCCATTTGTAACGAAATAAAACATGTCACTCATTCTTCATCACCCCATGTCCAATAAGATATTCCACATCAAAAGCAAATGGTTTGGGTTTGGGTTTTATTTAAAGGGATAAACATCCTTCAGTCAGACCCACCCGCAGTTCCTGCTGCTGGCACTGATGCTGCGCACCTGAAGCAAACCTCTCCCGCCGGTACTCGCGTGCTCTGTACTGGGCCATAATAAATCCTGCTTTATGAATGGGAAAACTGAGACGCTACAACTGCTGCAAACTGCCAAAGGATTTACTGCCACCTCCTCCTCCAGAAAAGGCTTTACGGCATGGCCAAGAGCAAATCGACAGCCAAACCGAGGACAGAAACCAGACCTTGGGTCTGCTCGAGCTCCGCGCAGCCCACGGCCAGCAGCACCGCCGCAGGGCCCGGAGACAAAACCCCACTGACGCCGAGAAAGCGGCAGAGGATGGTCGGCATCACGCAGAGCTGGCGCTCCTGGGGTAGGACTGACCACGTTTCATTGCAACAAAAGGGAAAAATAACACCACGCAACAGGAAAGCTCTCCGTAATACCACCGCTCTGCTCTTTTCCGAGCAGCTCGGGCGCCGCGTGCTTTGTGTTGCCAACCTCACCCTCACGTCTGGGGTTTGCCCTGCCTCCCCGCCCCGAGCCAAAATCACCTCTCAATAGCCGTAACAAATAGCCAATAAAACCTTCTTGCTCAATTCTTGTAAAAATGATCAATTATTAGCCACTGCAGCCCAGAAGGGCATCTCACACGATTGCCTTCAGAAACTCCTGCAGCCTCTTCCCAAGGCAAGATCAGTTGTCTCTGAAAAACCCCCGGCATCTTGAGGCAGGAATGACCATGGCCCTGCTACGCCAGAGCTGAGGAGCAAAATGCTTTCAGAGTTCAAAGCAAATCAAGGTCTTAATGTAACAAGCAGCCACAAAGTGAGCGAAGGCTGGTGTGTCCAGCCAGGGCGTGGGTTTCACACTGAGTATAACGTGACAGGCTGGGCACCGCGGCCCCAGCGCAGCGACCGGCCACGCTGTCTTCTGTGCCCCAGCACGAGTGTCTCTTCCCCAAGCTCCCCAGGTTTTTTAAGGTGTAAAGACACTTCACTGCATGCAAAATCCTGCCGGTAAATCTGAAGGCACGAAATCGAAAGCAGCAGAACCGAGAGGACAAGAGGGAAGAAGAAAAGGCAGAGAGCTTAAAAACGCGAACAAAGAGACAACCTGGAGCACAGCACTACCCAGCATCGCATCTTTCCTTCCTCCCCTACTTTCAATTTAATAAGCTGCTGCTGCTCCTCTCCAAATGTCAACCCATACAACACAGGAACTGCTGTTTGAAAGCTGTGATTATTCAAGGCACAAACACGTCAATCGGAGCCCAGATCCAGACTGCCACCGCGAGATAGCATCGCTCCGGGGATGCAGTAGGAAACGCCGTGACACAGGCACAGATCCCAGGAGGAGACCCACCCAACACGCAGGAAAATTGTAGGTGGAAGGAAGAACCAGTCCCGGTGCCCCCGCGCTTATCTGTGATGGCTCAGCCCCAACCCGCACCACCCTCTGTCCCCACAGCGGTCCCCTCCCAGCCCCACGGCACAGGGCCACCGCTGCTCTGCCAGCTGGGGTGAGGGAGGGCCAAAGCTGCGTGTGAATGGAGCCAGGGCACAACGAGAGCACTGCCACCCACCACACCCTCCCAAGGTGATGGGGGGCTGGAGCATCTCTCGTATGAGGAAAGGCTGAGAGACCTGGGGCTGCTCAGCCTGGAGAAGAGAAGGCTGAGAGGGGATCTGATCAACGCTTATCAGTATCTCAAGGGTGGGTGTCCGGAGGAAGGGGCCAGACTCTTCTCAGTGGTGCCCAGGGACAGGACAAGGGGCACCAGGCACAAACTGGAACACGGGAAGTTCCATCTCAATATAAGGAAAAACTTCTTCACTCAGAGGGTGACAGAGCCCTGGGACAGGCTGCCCAGAGAGGCTGTGGGGTCTCCTTCTCTGGAGAGATCCCAACCCCGCCTGGATGCCATCCTGTGCACCCTGCTCTGGGTGATCCTGCCCTGGCAGTTAGGTCCCTTCCAACCCCCACCAGTCTGGGATTCTACTAGGAAAACTAATGTGATACCCATTCCTCTATGCAGGACCTCTCTCCCAAGGACAAAGAGCTGGGTTTCAAGCCCCACAGACCAACTCACACCTGATCTCACTGATTCCAGTTTCCCATGGATTTTGCTGCTCTTGGTCTCGTCTCTCTCCAAGGAGCTACAGGCTGCTGCATCTTCCAGCGGAGTCCTGGAGTGGGACAAGCAGTAGCGCTGCTCCCTGGCCTGCCAGAGAGGTGACCCCCTTGAACCTCTCCCCTTCTCAGGCAGAAGGGCTACAGCCCCTCCTCCCCGGACACAGGGGAGGGCACCTGGGCCTTGCCAACCCCAAAAAGCTTTTCTACATGCTGAAGGAACTTGTTTCTCATTTCTAACAAACAAGTAAATCAATGATCAACCCAGAGCCTGGACATGTCAGACAAAAATAGATCCCGGAGAAGAAGTCCCTGCAGAGGAAATGCCAGGGACAGGAGCAAGTCCGCAGGCTGGAATCCAATCAGCCTTATGCTCCTCTGCCTTCACTGAAGCTGCTCACTCCTTTACCACCCAGAGCTATGCCCAGCAATACTGGCACCTCTAAAAGATTAAACATCATCTTGGGCTTGGCAATAATAACTTTTCTTCTTCCTGAATTTGAAGTGTTGGGGAGGACAGGCACCAAAGGATGGAGGGGCAGCACGGAGAGAGCCCCAGCATCTCTCCAGAACTTCCCCTCGCAGCATGGACAGGCTGATCCCTCAGCCACCGTGAGCGACACAGAAGGGTTCTCCTCAGCACCAATGCCGATGCACAGGCTGGTGTGAAAAGGTCCTCCTGTTCCTCTGTCACACAAGGGACGGGGGATTGCCCAGGCACCCTTCTCTGGGTGAAGGGGTGGTGGATAGAGAGCCTGGGGCCTGTGCCAGCTGGCCACGCCACCACTTGCTGCAGGTTACCTGGAGGGGAACAACAAAACCAACCCAACAGGAACCCAGACCCGTTCACCAGCACAGCCAGCTGCCTGGCTCGCTCGATGAGAAGGTTGGTTTTGAGAGAAGGAGAAGGTTCAGCAGGCTCAGTTCCACAGGTTCAGCTCTCCGGGACATCCCTGGAGTCTCTCTCCCCCATCAGGCACCTTGGACCTGCTCAGGAGCTGTGGTGGCACAGCAGAACACTCTCCTGTGGCCCCCAGCAGTGACCAGGCACTCCTCTCTGGTGCTGTCATGCTGGAACCGTGGGACACAAAGCAAAAGGCTGGGGAACACGTCCCAGCGGCCAGGTGAGGATGTCACATCTCATCCCTGCAGGATGTCACATCTCATCCCTGCAGGATGACAGCTTCTCCCACCTTGTTTGGCAACTCCTTTGCTTGCAGCCCCAACTTCTTTAAGGAAAGGATCTTCTCTCCCTCACGACACCCTGCAGCCCAGCTCTCACTCCTCAGTGCTCGTGGGAATCCTGCTCTCCTCATCAGCATACCGGGACTCGTTAGCCTCCTGTGCCACGTGCTGCTCCGCTCTTGTCCTGCTGCCCGGACGTCACCCCCTGCTAGCAGTGCAAATCCTGCGGCTGGAGGGTTGCTGCCCCCCCGCGAGCACGGCCAGACCTTCTGCGCTGATGGCGGCCACCGCGTGCGGTCCCAGAGCCCAGACAAACGTAGTGCTGTGTGTTCCGGGTCAACACTGCCGAACCCGCGGCCCAGGCTGGGAGAGACGGGTACAGTCACCAGGCAATGCTGAGAAAAGCATCTCTTTTTTTTCCCTTCCATGATAGCACGCTGATAGCTCTAATGAGCACCTAATTAGCAGCTCCTAACTGAGTATCAAGGAGCCAAGAAAACAGTCTGGGAGGATCTGAACAGAAAACAACTCCTCGTTCACTCATCCAAGGCTCTGGCTGAGGAAGGAGCCTTCCAGCCTACAGGGGTTTTCATACTCCTCCTCTCCGTGGCATCCCAGGCAGCTGCCAGCCACATCCCAAACACTTGTTAGGTACAGTCAGGGCTCTTCCTTGCACCCGCTGCGCACAGGGTTTGCTCTAGGGTGGCTGTTCCGGGCTGCACAAGCAGGTCTGCCCTCCCACGAGAGGAGGCAGTTCCAGTAGAAGGTGCTGAGGTTTGCAGTGGGTCTGACTTGCGCTGGGATTTCAGCCCCTGGTCTCACACTGGCCTCTCGCTCCCTCCCTCCCCCCCCAGCACGGCTCCCCAGCAGCACCAGCACACCAGCCAGGGACCCGCGGGTGTGGGAAGGCGCTCCGGACGCCGTGCCCTTCACGGTGGATGCTCTCTCAGGCACAAGCTGGGCAAAGCACTTTGTTTTGCCCCCTACCAGGAGGCAGACCTCCACCTTTTATTCACGTCTGTCCTTGCAAACCGTGACGCAGGAAATCCTGCGGGCTCACAGAACCTCGCAAACCGTCTTCAACTCCAAGCAATGGAGTTGCCTGCGATTACTTAACTACTCACAAGCGTCCCAATCCCTCGTGTCCCCAAGGAGTCAGCTACACAAGCTTTCCCACAGATCCTCCTCTCCCACCGAGACCCACTCTAACAATTTGATGGGCTGAAAGGAAAACCACGGGTCCCGCACGCAGCGGAGAGACGTAGCTCGGGTGCTGCAGCGCTCCCAGGCGCATCGCTGCGACGAGCGCAGCAGGACGACCTCAGCAACGTGCCAAGATCCTCTCCGTGCACAACTTCCAGGACAATTAGTAGCACCAGGAAATGAAATGCAGCCTGCAGAGCATTCAAATTAACCCGGCGTTCGGGCAGCTGCTCTGCTGGGTAGCTCGCAGTGGTCTGACTGTGAGCAGGTTAGATTTAAAAAAAGAAATAAAAAATAAAACTCCAAGGGTGCTGTTTGAAGGGAGCTGTTTTATAAGGATTTTATTTAGCACTGGATTATCAGTGCTGGCTTGCAGGCCTTATCTTTGTTTCAGTGCTAATAATCCCTTTCCCCATCCTTTTTACGGTCCTGGCGTGATTCCGCTGGCACCAGAAGCACTAAAACACTTTACCCATCAACGGTTTTGCCAATAAACTTGATAAGAGCAGCTGGTCCAACCATATTAGTGTTTCATCAGGATCAGCGCAAGAGTAGAACATCCTGATGAAAATCCTCAGCTGACCTGAAAGCCAACACACGCTGCCAGGCCAGGGAGCATTTGCTACAGCAAATCCCCACCCCAGGCCAGGAAAGTTGGAAGAGCAGAGCGGTGCCGCTCTCGGCTGCTGCTCCCGATGGAGACCAGCAACTCCAGTGCCCTGAAGCCACTTCACGCCATGGAAAAGAGGCACTTTGCTCTGTTGCAGAGGCCAGAGAGCCACTAGCTCGCCCCAGCCCGGGTGGGCAGGAGAAACAGCTCATCAGCATCACATGGAAGATGGGCAGGCTTAAGTAACCGGCTCAAAGAAAGGCTCAGCGAGGGGCAAAATAAACCCCAAAGCTCATCGAGAAGGGCTGGTTTGGGAGCAGGATAAACCCCCACAAACTGGAGCTGGATTTATTCTGTTACCTGTGTCCCTGCAGAAGAAGGAAAGTTTTTATAGGACTTTGTGGGTGCCCCGGCAGAAAGGGATGGAAGCTCGCCCCAGCTCCGCGGCACTCACCGGTAGAAGGGACCGTGCAGCCTTTCTGGCAGTCGGAGGCCGAGTGCTTCTTGTAGGGCTTCTGCTCCGGCATCTCCTCCCTGTACGCCGTGGAGTCGAGGAGGGGAAGCCTGGTCAGGACCGGGGACTGCGGGATGCTGGGCAGCGTCCGGGACTTCCCCAGGAGCGGTCGCTGCAGCTTTCTGTCCAGAGACCTTGAGGGGGAAAACACAACAGAGGGCATAACCCCTTCAGCAGGTAGGATGGCTTCTTCGAGCCAGGACCCTTTTCTGTAACGCACGATGCTGCCACTGGACCGAGAGCATACGGTTCTTCCCAACACCGAGCTGCCCCCTTTACTGCTGGGTCAGTAAAGCCTTTCCGCTTCGCCAGTGTATTTTAATTAGGATTTGCATTTGAGCTGCAAGCCACGATCAGCATAAACAGCACACGAAGCATTCTAGCACCCACCCCACCTCAAAACTCACAGATAATCAGAATTAAGCAAATAAACCAACCAGAGGGTTCCAGACTGAAAGTACCCAAACGGCCTGTAAGAGTCAGACACACCACTTCACACCGAGCATCATCGGAGAGAGCAAAACGCTTTTTATGGTGGAAACCAGGTCGGTCAGGGGCCCAGGGACATGCGCCACAGCAAAGGGTGGGAATATACGGAGACAGACTCACGCAGCAGGCACTGCAGAGGTCACGAAGGTGGTGTGCAACACGTAGAAACACAAGTTTAAGGTCTCTATGGGGGCAAAGCTCAACTGAGTCTGATGATGGGGCTCAGAAGTTGCAGGGGCAAGATGCACAAAGTGCAGTGTGACCATGAGCCTGCTTCTCCTCCAAGACCCCCGAGTGTGCTGAGCCTCACAGCGGAGCATGGGAGCAGGTCCTCCTGCTTCACCCCACAGCTTCCCCGCAAGGGACGGTCCTCAGGTGCCATCCCTGGGGATGACACTGGCTCAGGCCATGCTGCAAGGACCCCAGAAACGTGAGAAAAAGGAACAGATGTCTGACCCCACTGCGGAGCGAGGAGACACGGCCGGATCGCCCTGTGCCGAGGGCCGCAGGCTGGGATCACCCCAAGGCTGTCCAGCCTTGTCCCCTGTCACCCAGCTCAGCCTCACTGAGCTCCCCAGCACACCCCAAGGCAGCTCAGCCTCACACAAGGCTGTTCCCAAATCTCATACCAAATGGTACAAAACCTTCAAATTTCCATCCAAAATTCAACTCTTAGCTGGTTCATGCACATTTGTTCTTGTGCCACTATTAACCTTTAGTTTAAATAATTATTCCCCCCTCTCTGGTGTTTACTCCCATGATTGATTTCCATTGTACTGCCTACATTTTTCTAGGCCGACCAAGGCAAGCTCCTTCAGCCCCCTCTCACAGAATGAGCTTTCATTCCCCACAGTCCTCGCTTCCCCTCCAGCTCAGACCCTCCACCCATCCCGAGCATCCCGCAGAGCTCAGCCCCCAGTGCGGTCAGCAGGGTGAGCACTCTGCCTCCCTGCATGTAACAGCACTAAATTTTACCCTACTTGCACTAAGCAGGACCTCAAGGTCACACGGGGAGAGCCTATCACGCAAAAAATCCCGGCCCTCGGTGGCTGCCTGTCACTGCTATGTTTATTATGATCATTTTTCACTCCCTTTACAAACGTGACAGCAGCTCCAGACTGGTGTCGGCATCTGATGTAATTCACGGGCGAGCAGCGACACCGGGGCTGGGGAGAGCTCCGGCAGGACGGGAACGGGTCAGGCACACCAACGCGCGGGCAGGGGGCACGAGCCTCAGCCACCGGCAGCCCCCGCGCTCACCATCGGGGTACCCGGACCCTAAAAGACGTGTCCATCGGAGCAGGGATGGGGAGCGCGTTTCAACACTTAGATTCAGAAATTTAGTCATTCCTGTATTCCTGGCTTCCCGGGCAGCGCTGCTCCGTTCCACGGGGATGGCTGCAGGGACAGCGCTGCCCCGGCAAGGCTCCGCCAGCGGAGCGGGCACGCAGCACCACCCCAGCCGCTCTCAGCCCCACGCTTCACTTGCATCGACGCGAAAACAAGCTGCGCCAGGAGATACAAAGCCAGAATTAGCATCCCGACTTGTTTCTGTTCCAGTAAAATGTATGTACCTCTCATTGTAACACATCTCCCTGGCACAAGACAACAGGCATGTAACTTAACACAGCACTGTGCTGCATAAATGAGTCCTGGCCTCTGCTGGAATTCAAAAAAATTCCATTTTTTTTCCTTGCATGTAAATCTCAGCTCTTTTAGAGGCACCTGCGTAGGGCCCCATCGCCCGCAGAACGGCATTAGCCTTTTAAGTGCTACCATCCCTTTGTGCATACGGTGCCACTCACACAAATCACATGGGGGTAAAACGGGGAGAATTCACACCCTTAGAGGAGCAATCTTTAAATTGTGTAATGCAGACAACGATTTATCTCAGAAAGAGCAAAAGCAACTAGACACCTGTTTCCACCTGAAACCTGAACTTGAACTCCCAAGCAAACTTGGGCTGTCTTGATCTCACGTACAACTCCGGAGGCCTCGGCAGCGACCGTCAGCCGGAACCCGATGTGTGCCACGGGGAAGTCACACTGCATCCTCACACGCTTCCTGAGCGGGCTCCACAGCGTGGCGTTATCAAGGATGCCACATCCCATCATAAAGATCCCTGATGGGGTGTAAAGCTCAATTAGAAAAGCCATAATCGACGCTGCCTCAGCCCATATTTAGCTGCTGTTTGGCATTTTGGTAGAAAGGAGAGAACATAATCAAGTCTTGACAAGGGTGGAAAAATCCTTCTGGCTGTGCGTGAGAGCTCAGGCAGGAGCCCGGTGACAGCTCCATCACTCCCAGTCCGCGGCCAGATGGGGAAATGTGAGAACAGTCACCAGGGCCCGGTCCCCTGCTGCCAGCGCTGGGGACAGCCGCAGGGCACGAGCGGGATGCGCCAGGCAGGGTGCAAGCCCAGCGGGCTGCTCGAGCGTCCCCCCCCCCGAGCCACAGCCTGCGCTGCTGCCCAGGCTTTTACTGAACGCAAACAAAAACAGGCAGCGTGACCCAAACAAGAGCACACCCGAGAGATGTGCTGTGTCCGGCACCTTCCCCGTGGTGACGTCCTCACCCAGTGGCTTCTCCATCACCCCAGGGAGAGAGAGGGGAAGGGCTGAGCAGGGATAAAGGGAAGGGACGGAAAGAGAGAAGGCTGAGGCAAGTTACACCAGGGAAGGCCAGGTCTGGCATCCCTCCTGCAGGCAACTGCACACCCCACAGCCTGTCCTCCCTTCTTACTCCGATAGGGGGGAAGCTGCTCTCCAGAGGGCCCAACCTGAAGGCTTATTTCAGTCTCATTTCGAGAGACTGAACAGCTCCCCCCGCACTGAGGGGAAGGATGGAGGAATCACCACACCAGCCAAAGCAGAAATCCACCTCCACAGGAGGGACAGCAAGCAGGAGGGAATCACAACCCTAAAGCCACTACTCACACAATCCAGAGAGGACCCCACTAAGCCTCACTGATTTGCATGATTCCCCAGGGCAGTGACCGAGAGAACTTCCTGTGCATCTCCTTAAAATGTCAGAGGACGGAGACCCTCTGCAGATGCCCTGCTCCTGGCCAGGGGGAAGCCCTCACCCTGCCACAGCACCCGGTCCCAGCAGCTCTCGGACAAACCCGAGCGTGCACTGTGCTAATCCAGCTCCCCCCAGTCTTCCCAGAGCCAGGCTGCCTGCAGAACATGGGAAGGAGAGGAGGAGGTTAAGCCAGGGAGCGAGGCTAGAGAGGGACAGGGGCAGAGAGTGGGGCACCAGCTGCTCCGGACCTCGCCTGCCTGCTCCAGCCATACACCCCAACACGCCAGGCCATTTCCAAGCTCTGAGGGGGACAACATGCATCCCAAAGAGCTCACAGCCCCAAAAGGCAAGTAAGAATTTAAAGAAAAAAAAATAGATGGAGAATCCAAGCCGCTGCTCCTCCTCCTGCAGGACAGCACAGCGTTTCACAGGTAATTGTGGATGGCTCCTCTACACCCTGTCAGCCAGCTCACAAGATTTGCCAAGCGAAGGAAGCTTATAAAGCCGAAGGTATGGGGAAGAGCAGCTACATGAAGTACTGAGATTAGCCTGGGACCGCTGGAAGACGGCAGGGAGAGGGGCCAGGAAACCCCCGTTATGGCAAAGGGCCACCCCTCCCAGATCTCCCCAGCCAGCGGCTGCTCCTGCCCATAGCACACTGCTCACCCTGCTCCTCCGAGGAAGCGTAACTTAGCAACCTGACCTTAAAAACTCGGCAAAGGTTTCAGCTGGATTCAGGAAAAGGAGAGATGCTACAAGCCAGGAGGAGCAATCACCCAGCACAACCCTCTTCTGGTGCTGGGGCAAAGGCAGACTCTGCTCGGGGAGGAGGGCAAGGCAGCGCGCACCTCCTCCGCAGCCTGACCGGGCACGGCCTCTTGCCACAAGCAGTGGCTGCAAAACTGGGGAAAAGACACCACAAAACCAACAAAGCACCCACATCCATTCCTTCAAACAGCAGGGTGCCTCTGCACGAGGCCCAGCTAGGTGTGAGGTGACAGGGACGGGGCAAACACGTACCCGTGTTCCCAGTGGTGCTCAGCTCCATGGTGCAGGGTTTATCTTCTACTGCCACCCCCGTGGCGCCTCACCCCGCTTTTGTCCATGCCCAGGGAGGTGGACAAAGCACTGCGAGGTGCTGCTGTCACATCCTCCCCTGCTCCCAGCAACATCACCAGGAGCACAAGAAGTTCGGACCGTCCTAGTCCTGCACCGGGGACCACGCAGCCATGCTCCACTCCTTCCTTTAACCGCTTGGGACCAGAGAGGAGGTCGCAGCAGCCCCTCCTGCTGCCTGCACAGAGCCCAGCTGGTGTCCCCACGCAGGAGGGGTTCAGCCACGCGACATCTCGCTCCCCAGTTCGAGCCAAGCCTCCGCAAAACTGCCTTCATGCCGTTGAAAGGTAACAGGGGCTGAGGAGCGGAGGATGCCAGCACAGAGCGCCTTTTATCTGGCTGTGAAACAGTTTCAAAGCAGAACAAAAACCAAAACAGCGTTCAGCTTGCAAGTTCAGGAAAGAAAAAAACCCAGACTATGTGAAGCTATAAAAATACCTTCCCAGGCTCAGCTGTGAGCTGGTAAATACCACGATTTCCACCAGCTGGTTTGCAAAAGCTGCCTCTCTTGCCATCTCTGCAGCTTGACGTGCACCGCTCCGTCGGGGCCATCGCCCAAGCGCTGAACAAAACATCGGCTGGCATCAGGGGGACAACTGCTCCTGCCAAACTGCACTTCAGTCTTCAACCAGGACAGGCAGCACGGGCTTCAGGGGCTGCCGGGAGGTGCAGGAGAGATCACACACCCCACGGGCCAGGAAACACAGGGATGGCCTCTACCAAGCTAAGAGCCTCTTGGTTGGAGGAGCAGCATTCGGCACCCGTTGCCCCTTCTGAGTCCAGCCCTGCTCCCATCAGCCACCCTGCTGGGCTGGGGCTCAGTTACCAAATGTCCCAGGAAAAGGCCAAAAGTAATTTTTCCTGGCAGCAGCTGTCGACTGATCCCTGAGCGCCCCAGTGTGCCACAGCCGGTGTCACACCCTGTGACTGCCCACACCACCGACAGCCTCTTGCCCACCAGGCAGTTGCTCAGTGCTAAAGACCTGCCAGCACTGTCCCTGTGATGGCACAAGACCATCCCCTCCAGGTCCCGCAGGGCAGAGGAGCCCCGGGCACCCTCTTGCCCATCCACCACGCTGACCCGCACACCACTAACAGGGGTGAAGGGGGCACCAGGCTCTCGGGAAGGCACTGGCAGAGGTGCCCAGACCTGCTGGCGTTTCACCTCCTCAACAAAGACAAAGTCCAAGGACAGAAAGCCCCCAGGGCCAGGCAAAGAAGCAGAAACACTTGCGGAGTGTGAACAGTTATCCTGCTCGCAGAGCTCTCTGATAAATGGGGAAAGAGGGCAGACAAAGGTGAACGCATGAATCCCGGCACGACAGCAGAGCCGGCGAACACCCTCCCTCCCAGCAAGCTCGAGAGCGTGACCTGCATCCTCAGGGACCAGCGCCGTGAGCAGCCCGGGGCCCCTGTGCTCGTAGCCAGGCTCTGTCGTCTGGGCACCAAGAGGACAGCCAAAGGCATCTGGGATGCTCCGCAGGGAACACAAAAGGCTCACGGACCACTCTCCAAAAGTCAGAGGGCTGAGGCTGCACTCCCCACCTTATTAAGAAGGGAATTTTAGAGGAATTAGGAAGCTCACCTGAAGATCTTGCACACTGAAAGTCAGCCCACGAGCAGATGCAACCCCCCAGGGACACGCCAGTCACTAAACATGGTCAGCCCCGAGGTGGGTGAGGGACAGCAAAGCATGGTCGGGACACGGCTGCCGTGTGACAGGCACATTATGTGGGGGGGGACAGAAGCTGGCCCAAAGAAGAGTGGTGCAGACAATAAGACAGCTCCTTGCTTTAAACAACAAAGCTTTCGGCGCCAGACTGAAACCGATGTTTAAAGGTGGGGGAAAGCGGAGCTGAGAAGGGGTTACATGACCTACCAAGGGCTGGGACAGAGCAAAAACCTCCCACTTCCCAGGTTCACAAGATGCTGAACCACAGACTGTTGTGGGCTGGCTCCCACTTCTCTTCTGTGGCCATTACTCATCTCCTGTTCACCCTTGAAAAATTTCAGAGACAAAAGCTAATGAAGCACAAGTAAGTCCCAAGACAGGCATCCTGCCTCAAATTTTAAAAGGCTGGCTAAAGCACGAGATAAATACTTAACCATCTCCTTTGCATTTGCAAACACCTTTCAGGGAGGAGAAAGAGGGCCCAGCAGGATCCCGGCATGCAGCCACCTCTAGCACCCACCGCCCTCCCCTCACTGACCCTGTGCCAGCACAGAATCATTCCCTGCAGCCCCCGGCACAGCCTGGCCCCTCCCAGGGATGCCCACTGCCTGCTCCGCCAAGCTCCTGAGCCAGTTCCCAGTCTCATGACACAGGGCTGGTCTCCCCTGTTGCTTCAAAATCCAAGTCACGAGACAAAAAGCCGCTGAGATCATCTTGGAAAGGACACTGCCGCTCCTGACAAACACGGGGGGAGACCTTCAGGCATGAACCCTACGTGCTCCAGCACAGAAAGCATAAAGGCTCGAGACATCTGCGGGGGCCGCTTGGTTTGTTTTAAATCCTGGAATTTCTGCAGCATGACCAAGTTTCCCAGCACTTGAGACGAACAATGGCAAAGCTGGCCTGTTTCTGGCTACTAACTCCTGGCAAAAATAATCAATTCACATGTTTGGTTGAAAAAAAACAGATTTATAATCATAGGCTTGGACAACATATTGTTATTTTAAACCCTGCTGGGCAACACCTTTCATCCAGAGCCTTGAGTCGCTTTTCATTTTCCTCTGAAGGATCAGAGCATCGGTAGCACAAGAGGCAGGTCACCTCCACGGTCAGATGGACAAGCAGCCCATTCAACAAGACAGATTTTTATGCTCCCAAGGTGTCATGCTAATATCCCTTAAAAAAAAAAAAAAGAAAAAGGCTTTCAGTGAAGGAGCAATGGATGCCACGAGGAGCTGGGTGCAGAGCTTTTGGCAAGGGCAGGACCACCGCAACAGCTGCTCACCCCCACCCTCGGGGCTGGGGGGTTAATGGTTTTTATCTGTCTGGCCCAAACAGCCCAAAACTACCAGGAAGGACCCACGCCTGGTCTAGGCAGCGGGGTGCTGATCAGCTGCCAGGCTCAGCGCAGCAGCCCTGGCCCTGGGAGCGGAGGCCAGGCAGCAGCACTCGGGTACAGGTTTCCTTCGAGGCAGGCTCAGGTCTCGGTCCCAGCCAGCCCCAGGGCAGCATAGAATCATTAAGGTTGGAAGAGACCTCCAGGATCACCTAGTCTAACCGTCCCCGCACCACCTATTCCCCACTAAACCATGTCCCTAAGCCGTGGCACAACGCCACCAGGAAACCGCCCTGCAGCGCTGGCTGCAGGTCCATCCCGTGGGATGCAAAGCCCAAAAGCATCCCTGTTCCTAAGCAAGAGCCCAGGCACAGCTTTAGCTGCCAGGCTGGCTGTGAGCAGTGTCTCAGTACCCGCAAAGGAAGGCAGAGACTGGTTCTGCCGGCGAAGCACGTACCTGCCGCTGCCCCTCGGGGGAAGAAAACAGCCCCTAGAACCCCTCAGTCAGAATAAGCTCCCGCTCTCCCTCCCGCTCTCTGGAAAAGACGAACACTAAAGCCAGCACGGCTGCTTTCTTCAGGGCCTCACAACACACACCGGGACGAAGGAACACGCCTCCTGCAACCCACCTCCCGGCACCCCTTCTGGCTGCAGCGCCAGCCCCGCAGCCCAGCCCCAGGGCCTGCTCTCCCTTCCTCCCCTGCGCGACCATTTGCACAGCACAGAGCAGCACCGCAAAGGGTTAATAGTGCCGTTAGTGCAAATTGCTTTTATGCTTTGGTCCCAGGATTTATTCTCCCCCTGCGTTCCCCGGTAACATTCTCCTGCCGGCTGCTGGGTGGTCGGTGCAGGGGCAGGGTGCAGCCGGCCGCACCAGCGCTGGCGGGAGGATGGAACCCCGAGCTGCCCAGCCCAGTTAACAACAGACGGGGAATTTCCTCCGCAGCAAGCCTTCCCGAGATAAAAACGGCCTCTGTTCCTCGTGAATATAAATGTGATGTTCTTTTTGTGCCTTTAGAAGGTCATCAAGGTGGTAGGAATAAATAACCCACCAGTTTCCATTGCGCTAAGTGGCACCCCCTTGCAGCCTCGGGGGTGCCAGCTGCGGGTGCACCTCTGGAGACTTCTGGATCATGCACCAGGACAGAGCCCTTCCATTATCTACATTTTACCTATTTGTTCTTTAAAGCAACAGAAAAATGCACTGAAGCTTCCCAGTTTTTCACAAACATGGATTTGCAGCCAAAAAAAGGTGTAACAGAGGTGGTCACCGGAATTCTGGGCACAAGGGAGGCAGCAGCGAGTCGGTCGGCACGAACGCCAGCTCCGGTGGCTTCCGAGCACCAAACACCCGTGGAAGCACATGGGTGCTCCAGGCAGTGATGCCCGCACCCAGGGGGCTGCCTCAGGTGGGGCGTGAGGGTCAGGGTTCTGCTCTCCTCCCCCCACGCCAAAGCAGCTGCCACAGCCAGAGAAACAGGAGGAACTACTTATTCCCGCTTGCTTTCTTTCCCTTCAAAAAATGCAAACTAAAAATACGCTGCATAAATTTGTATAATTGCCAACTATTCCTACAGGAAAAAACACAGAATTTTAAAAAATTAACTTTTTAATTATTAAAGAAAGTGTTCTGGTCTTCCCCTTTGAAATATTCTAAATAGAGGTCTCTTTTTTTTAATCCTCTCCTTTCTTCTTCAAAATGTTTCTTCCTAGGCCCAGAAAGTCTCCTGTGCCAGCCCAGCCCCCTCCCCTCCCCCTGCAGCCCCTCAGGAGCCCCATCTCAGCCCACCTCCCGCAGGGGAGCATCAGCTGGGTGCTCTCACGGGGACGGCTGCTCCCCAGCAAGGGGTTTGAAGGAGACACCCCCCTCGCCAAACTCCCCCGCAGAAGGGTGCCAGGCTGTGCGCAGCGCTGCTGTTTCTGATTCCTCTTCCCCTCCTGCCCCAGGACAGCTCCCCCCTGCTTGGCCTCCTGCACCAGGGTGCTGAGCATGCCATCAGGGCGATGGATAGATAATACTGCGCTCAGACCCCCCCCAAATCACAGCGGCATCTCCTCCCTGCTGCCCAGGGCTCTGCCCACTGCCCCCACGGGCTCCAACAGCACCAGCCTCACGGGTTCGTTCAGCTCAACGTCTCCTTGAGGCACGCGCTGCCGACACACCGAGATACCTCAATGGCTGTGACCAGGGCAGCCAACCCTCCCACAGCTCTCCTGCACCCAGCAGGGCCCCCTCAAAACCTACTCCCAGCTGGAGAGCAGCATTCGGTCCATGAGTGGAGCAAGAAAAGCCCCCCCACGCCACAGAAGGCAGGAGCTGGGCGACCCAGCAGCCCCCACGCACCCCGGGGGCTGCCCCGTGCAGGCAGGAGCAGGCTGAGAAGGGCAAACAGGGACAACCTCCATTCAGAAATCTTCCTCCCGCCAGCCACCACTGTTATTAGAAGCTATTAAAATTCACATCCGCTGTCTGAAATCACTTCCTTCCCCCTCGCCGTGCACGAGTCCCGGTGTGTATTGCTGGTGCTTCTGTTTCGTACCTGCACACCCACCCAGCTGTGACTCAGTGCCAAAACAGTGGGGGAATTAGGAATCAAACAGTCTTTCTAGCAACCGTGACTCACAAGCCAAGGCTTTTTGCTGAAGAAGTTTTCTGTAGTCATGCTACATATGTAATTCCCCTTAATACCAGGATAACTTCCCCTTCCTCCGGCTACCCCATCCAACTACCATTCCAAAATAAAGGATGACTATCCATTTGTTTCTGCCTAATCCAGGCAAAGATCAGCTTCAGCTTGTGCAGAAACCAGCTCCCAGCCTTGCCTCCCGCCCCAGCGATCAGCTTTGAAAGGAGGCCAGAAGCTAAAGGAGGAACACCGGGTGCAAACCACGTCGCTTGGCTTTACGTACAGCCTGACCCCAGGAGAGAACACCAAGCTCAGGGGTGCTTTTCCAGCCTGTCGGACCCAGGAAGCCTGAATTCCCAGCCAGCCCCCATGCCCGCACGCGCCTGCGTTTTCATGGGAGAGATCTTAAACACACTTCTACCCACAGCCACGACAGCAGGCTTGGGGGGCAGCACGAGGCAGAGGGGAGGAGGGACGCCAGGCATGCCTGGCTCGGTCCACACCACGTCCCCCGTTAACGTGCTGGCAGTGCGAGAGGAGGGGGGCCAGCAGCTCGCTGAGACCAGGAGCGCTGCAGAGCTGTGGCCAGCTTACTGGGTGCTGGAACTGGAAAGGCACCCACCCAGGCATCCCCCAGTGCACAAAAGCCTCCGTGGAGAACCAGGATGTGTCAGCTTCTGGTGGAGAGGCCCCTGGAAAGGACAGGTTGGATGGGAAGAGAGATTTCTCATCCATGCTGCTCCCCGAGCCCCTTCTTGCTGGATCACAGCCACAGTGATGCAAACAACGCGGGAGAGCAAAGCTAGAAAAGCCTCTTTAGGTTTAACATGTAAAGCCCAGGCAGCTCAATCAAGCAACAAAAGCTAAATGTCACTTCCCCCCGTGGCACTGCCACCCTGCTCACAGAACAGAACCGTTTCCGTCTGACGGCTTGTCATCTTTGTGAGACACCAGGGATGCGGCGCCTGCACAGCCTGGGGAAAAGCTGACGCAGAGGAGAAGGGAGGAAGACTCGGTCCTTCTCCTCACCGCGCACGACCAGACCGGAGGGTGGAGGAGGCAGCTGCGGAACGCGAGAGCCGAAAGGCGCCGGCCACGCCAACAGCCGCAATCACACCCCACCGCGACGCCAGGCGAGGCGGGAAGGAGCAGCAGCAGCGCTCCCGATTCCTAACCGGCTTCACTCCACCACACACAAGCTGCGCTTGAGGACAGCCACCCATCCACAAGCCGAGAGCACCCTGCGACCCGCCACCGAGCTCCCTGACCGAGCATCTCTCCATCCAAGAGAGGCCAAACCTTTCAGCTCCAGCTCCTGAAGCTCTTCCTCCTGTTCTTGCAGGGCCACGCAAATGGCACCAGCGAAGCTGTGAAGATGCTGAGTGTCTGCTGCCTGCCACAGCTAACGGGATTAACGGGCGCTCGGCACGGCTGCAAGGCGGCCACGGGCTGAGTCACTAACACTGGATTTAGGACTCTATTTCCAGCTCAGCCCGGTTAGGCACCAGCACAGAGCACTTCCACGCAGTAGCAACTGACACCAATTTTTTAATTCTTTTTCCCCCCCATTGGTTACAATAACCTGTTGCAGCAAAACAAACGCACCCACGTTTTCCTGGTGGCCTCCCAGCAGGTAAGGAAGGCGTCAGAGCTGGGAAGTCTGAAATACAAGTGTCACCAACACCTTACCGACTAATCCCAGGTGGAAACTTCACACCTAACCCAAAGCACTTCCAAGGTTCTTCCTTCTTGTCTCTTCTAAAATGCAGGTATCTTTCCAGATTGACAAGTCATTTGGAAGCAGAAAGGTTTTGTTCAAAACACATCAAAACAAAAGTGGGAAAAGTCAGTCAAACTATCAGCCACGCATGAGGGATCCTCGGCGCCCCTCAGAGATGCCTCTTCGGGGAGAACGTTTGGCCGTGTGTTGAAAGCCTCTCGCCCAGCTCAAGCTGCAGGATACGGCACTTCGGGAAAACAGTCCATGCGCATCTGCGAAATTAAATGTTGTGGGTGGGCGCACAAGACACACCCAAGCACCCATCAGGGCTGGCAGATGGACGGAGGCTCCCCTAGAGCTCCACACACCCCAACTGGCTGCTTGCTCCATCCTACCACCTCTCACTCCTACATGTGTTTCAAACAGCCAGCACAGACTAAAAACTCCCAGACTGGCGCTCATCAGTCCCCAGCACCATGTCCCATGTGATGCTGGGCAACAAGTCCCTCCCAGTGCAAGAGAAGATCAGGTTCATGACCGCCTGAGGAACCTGGACACACGTAAGTCCACAGGACCTGATGAGACGCATCCCTGAGTCCTGAGGGAACTGGCTGATGCAGTTGCCAAGCCACTATCCATCATACTTGGAAAGTCACAGCAGTCAGGTGAAGGCCCTGGTGACTAGAAAAAGGGAAACATTGCTCCCACTTTTAAAAAAGGTAGAAAGGAGGGCCCTGGGAACCGCCGACCTGTCAGCCTCACCTCTGTGCCTGGGAAGATCATGGAATAGATCTTCCTAGTAGGTCTGCTAAGGTACATAGAGGACAGAGAGGTGATTCCAGATAGCCTGCCTGACCAACCCAGTGGCCTTCTGTGATGGAGTGACTGCATCAGCAGACAAAGGAAGAGCTACGGATGTCATCAATCTGGACTTTTGTAAGGCCTTTGACATGGTCCCACCTGACATCCTTCTCAATAAATCGGAGAGACAAGGATTTGATGGGTGGACTGTTCAGTGGATGAGGAATTGGTTGGATGGTCACATCCAGAGGGTAGTGGTCAACAGCTCAATGCCCAGGTGGAGACTGGTGACAACTGGCAATCGCTGGTGTCAGTTGAGGCTGGGGGATGAATGGATTGAGAGTATCCCTGAACAGAAGGACTTGGGGTTGTTGGGGGAAGGAGAAGCTCATCATGAGCCAGCAGTGTGCGCCGGCAGCCCAGAAAGCCCCCCGTGTCCTGGGCTGCATCCCCAGCAGCGGGACCAGCAGGGTGAGGGAGGGGATTTCTGCCCCTCTGCCCCGCTCTGCTGAGACCCCCCTGCAGTGCTGCCTCCAGCTCGGGGGGCCCCAGGGCAGGAAGGACATGGAGCTGCTGGAGTGAGTCCAGAGGAGGCCCNACAAGAGGGAATGGTTTTAAACTAAAAGAGAGGAGATTAAGACTGAATATACGGAAGAAATTTTTTACGATGAGAGTGGTGTGACACTGGCACGGGTTGCCCAGAGAGGTGGTGGATGCCCCATCCCTGGAAACATTCAAGGTCAGGTAGCATGGGGCTTTGGGCAACCTGGTCTAGTTGAAGATGTCCCTGCGCACTGCAGTGGGGTGGGACTAGATGAGCTGTAAAGGTCCCTCCCAACCCTAACCAGTCTGTGATTCCAACAGTGGCACTGTGATACACCCAGGATGACGCCCAAGGCAGCCCCGTGCCAGCGACGGGGACTCTTGCAAGGCTGCGCTGTGAGCCGGGGGGGGGAAAGACCTGCTGCCATTTCTCTCTCTCGCACGCTGTGTGCAGCTAACACAGGATTTCTTCCTTCAACGCAGTTTTCCAGCCCCAAAACTTGCCAGTTCCTCCTCTCCCCCATCACGACCGCGTGCTCGAACACAGACACGCTGCCAGAGCTGAAGAGATATTTTTAAACACCCAAAACCAACGAAACACAATGCTGCTGGGAAAACGTTGCCCACTACCCCCCCTCACCCACCTCAAAGCCCATCAAACTACAAAGCAAGGAACAGGGATCAGGGTGTCAGTGTGGAAAATAACCCAAAGGAGGGGAGGTAACAGCTCCCTGAGCAGCTCCGGTCCAGCCTGCCACGAGGCCCAGGATGGGCTCTGGCTCCCACGGAGCCGCAGGGACAGCCGGACACACCTCTGCTCCCCCTGAGAGTGCAAAGCCTGAGCATCACCCAAAGCCCCACTCCTTCAGCTGGAGATTATCTAATGACATGGGCAAAACAGGCTGGGCAAGTTGGAATTTTTATGTAATTCAACTCTTAGATAATTTAATGCATTGCTAATTAGCACCAACTTCCAATCACCAATGCAGGCATGCAGAAAAAAGGTATTGAACCCTAAAGCAAACACCCTGAACTCTCTGGTTCAGCACAAGCCAAGCACCCCTCCTCCTCATTTCCCAAACTCAGCTCCCCTGGGTTTCGCCACAGGTCACACCACCACCCACTCCCAGCCAGAAAAACCTCCTTTCCAGGAGCCCACCAAGGACATGGGCTCCTCACACCTCATGTTTTCAGGGGTCTTCAATTCTGCTGCCTCCAAGGCTGAAGGTCTGCCCCAGAGGGGGACACGAGATCTAAAACCAGGCACAAACATCTCCTCCCTCTTCCCCCATCCTGAAGATCTCCTTTTCCATGAGCAGGTCAGCATGTCACAGCCCCTCTGCAGGGACCATATGGGGCTCTAGGGACCACAGAGGAGGGGAGGGGTGACAGCTATCAAAAAGGGAATGTGCCATCATCAGCCTCCTGAAGCCAGATGAGCAGATCTAGCCAAAAACAGTACCGGGCAAGAGAGACACTAAAGGAATCGGTCTCCAAGTTTGTGCCTAGAGACCAAATCGCCTCCCAGTCACCCCTCCCCAGACAGTATCTGGGATTTTTAATGAAGTGCCATTTGTTACCGCTGCAAGTCACGGCTGCCCCGACGGAGCGGCGTTCCAGGGGGTCCTGCTTGCCGGCACCGCATTCGGGCCGAGACCAGCTCCGAAAGCTCCTTGAGAAATTCTCCAGAAAGGGTTTACTCCACCAGATGATGCCAGACCCCCAGCCCCCCAGCAAGCACCCAGCCCTCAGGCCAGGACTGGGGGCTGTAGCTCGCTGCCCAGCGGCCCCGGCTGACGCGCCTTCCTGCTTCCCAGAACTTCAGCTCGCCCCGGAGCCTCCCCCAGCACGCGGGCACAGCAAGGCTGTTTTCTCAGCCCGGTTGCAAGATAATAACCTTCTCCATTTTCTGATCCGCTTTCAAAAAGCTGCAGGAACCCAAAATTAGTTGTCTGGCCCTTTCAGTTTAAAAATAGCTAAATAGATGAGCTATTTTGTATAACCTGTCTTTTCCTTTCATTACTCCTCCATGCCAGAAGCAGATCCTCTCTACCCATCCTGCCAACACGCAGAGCTGGGCACCGGCACCTCCAGGCTGGCGCCACAGCACAAAGAACAAAGCCCCCGAACCTCAGCAAGCACCCCCAGCCCTCCATCCGCTGCTGCGGAGAAACGACCCCCTGCGACGAGCCAGGCCTCGTCCTGCACAACGCAGCACAGCTCCAAAACCAGTCACGTTGAGCCTCGGGCTCATCCATCAATGCTTCTACTAGACTGGAAAAAAGTTACTGCAAGTAAATCACTCGCACGCTTCCCCGAGATCGGCCCTGGCTGGTACGTTTACGCTCGATCACCCCACCAGCACAAGCTGCACACTGGGGACACTCTGGTCCCCAGCTTGTCACACCCGGAGCCTCTCAACCCCCAGTGACTGAGTTAATGACACGGGGCGACTCCGCCGCAGCACCGCAGCACAGCATCCGTCCGTCCGTCCTCCCGCTGAGCGCGGCTGGCAGGTCTCAGCCTGGGCAAACCTCCCGCTGGCAGAGCAGCAAAGGTGTAAATCATGACATCGCTGGGCGCCACAGGTCACGGCACGGGGCGTGTCGGAGGCTGCGGAGCTCCCGCAAGCAGCACGTTTGCCCAGTAGCACCTAAACATGGGAGATGATGCTATCGCTGCGCTCCTCTGCCGCGCACAGGTCTGAGCCCGCAGATTCCCACACCCGGCAGACTGACCCAACCCACCTCACGCGCACCGCTTTATCTGGAGGCGCGGTTTAACAATGCAGGCGTATTACTTACGACCATAACTACACACCTGCTAATATCCCTTGGGTCCTGAGAGAACACGGGGACCACTATATTTAGAATTTAGTAATTCCAGGCGGTGCACCCCGTCTGCTGCGGACCTGCCTGCGTGTGTTTGCTGCGGTCCCAGGGGACAGCACGGCTTTGGGAAGGGTGCTGGGAGCCTGGCTGCCCTGAGCGATGCGAAGGCTGGGCAGGGCGCTGCTGGGGTCTGTCGGACATCAGGCTGCTCAGCCTGGGATGCAGGATCTCCAGTATCTCCATACACATGGAAACGTGGGGTCTGAGCATTGTTATTCTTCATTCAATTTTCCCACATTAGCATCAAAAAAATTAAATAAAACCAGAAAATTGTTCCTCAGAGCCAGAAAAAGTACCGTATAGAGAAAGGATGGGGTCAGACAGGGGAGCAGATGCCTTCAATTTGCTTTTGGATCCCAGCCATAAAGCGTTTGGCTTTGCGGGTGCCAGCAGCCAGTGCAGGCTGGACCTGGGGCTTCTCGGTGTACAGACACTGCAGGGGAAAGGCAGAATCTCAAGTGGCTTAGGTGAAAAGTGACACTCATTTCAAAAGCATCCCATGCTTCAATCAACGCTTATTTTCACTTTCATAATCAACCGCACGCAATCAAGGGAACAGGCTCCGTACCTGCAGGTGCACTCGAGCCTTGCTGCTGGGGAGTCGGGCACGGGGACATGCTCCGAGTCGGCCCGGAGCGGCTGCCTGGCTCTGGGGGCAAAACACGTGAAGGAGCAGGGAGAGCAGGGCTCCAGATGTGCCAAGTTCAGCCACAGCGGTACCATCCCGGGGCGTGGGAAGCTTCCGCCTGGGGGAAGCACATCCTCCGGCCCCACACAGGGCAGAGCTCTGACAGCCGAGACTGACACACGGTGAGCCACAATCCTGCACGAGGGAACCGCTCCAACATGTCCATGCTCAGCATCCCCCCAAAAATTTGGTACACGAGCTACACATCAGTAACATCCCTTTTGTGACTAACGCCCCAGCGCTAGGAAGGTACCATGGCATCTCCCTTTACGTGGGAAACCACCCAAACACCCCAAAAACACAAGGTTCAGGACTGTAGCACTGGGTGCACGGGGATCACTCTGGCGCAGCCCCAGGAGCACCTCCTCATCTCCCTTGTGCCAGGGAGAGGCCAAGACATGCTGCATGCTCACTCTCCACACGGCGCTCAGCTGCACACCAGCGAACCACGTGGACACGCCGCACTCGGCGGCGCCTGAAGAACTGACCTTCCTTGCTCCCAGCTCTGCCCCAGCACACCAAACCTGGGGGTAGAAACCAGGGTTTCTGTCCGCAACGCCAAGGAAGAGCGGAACAAAGCTCCCGGTTCAGCCAGGAACGTTCCCATTTCTGGAGAAACCATGCTGCACTTTGAGTGAGCGGGGAGGAGGCGACCATCTCCTGTAACCGCTGAGTGGAGAGGGGAGATGGCAACAGCACGTCACGTGTCACCATCTCAGCAACGCAGAGAGCAGCAGGAGGGGTCCAAGCGACAGATCTCCAACTTCTTTTGATCCACAGAGATACTTTAATAACCTTTACAGAGTACAAGATGCTCAGGCACCGTGTGCAGGTCAGTGGGGGGATGTGAGGGGACACACTGCTGAGGCTGGTATCCCTCTGCCCCAGCATGAGCCTTCAGAGAGGGGAAAAGCCCAGAGCAGCATCCAGCGCCAGCCATGTCCTACCAGCTGCTCACAATACCCAAGGAGAGATAAGCCACCCAGGCACAGAGTGGTTTTCTTAATTGCAGTAAGTGCGTCTACGTTGCAGAACAAGGACACGCACCCTACAGCTGGGGCTGGCCTTGCCACCCCCCACAGCCACCCTGAGCACCCCGGCCGCAGCACGTTTCCAGGAGATCTCCAGTCAGCCCAGTGCCAACCCTCCTGCTCCCCAGCGCATTCCCCTCATCCCAAACGAGCTGACAATGAAGCATGTGTCTGTCTGCCCAGAGGAGCCCCTCGCCACTGCACCCTGTCCCTGAGCACCACCGAGAGACACCCCCCCAACCCCCTCCAGTGCACACCAGGAGGCTCCATCTGCACCAGGTACACACGCACTCTCAGCTCCACCGGAGGCCCCTTCTTGCTGCCCGTGCAGCCACGGATTTTGCACGCAGCAGTGCGAGGGGCAGAGGGAGGGAAGGGCAGTTGTGGTACAGTAACCTCGCTACCGTACGAGGAGGCAGCGCAGCAGCACAACACAGAAAGCAGAAGACAAAGGCAAGAAGGTACACGTGCACACGGTCACCCAGCAGACATCCGAGATGTGCCGCCGACACCCAGGACGTGCCCTTGGCAGGGATACCGATGCCGGGGCATGGAACCTGCCGGAGGGGTCCTGCGGCAATGAGCCGCTCAGGAGCCCCAGACAAGACCAAGGTGATGCTTCTGGAGCTCTTGGCTTGCTCCCAGACCCCTCCCCAGCCCCAGGAGAGATAAAAGGAAAGCAAAACACCAAGGACTGCATCTCCCACCCCACAGCCCCCCAGGCACACACAGAGGCACCAGGACAGATGGGCCACAGCCACCCCATACCTGCACTCGGTGACACTACAGCAACAGCTCCCGCTCCGCCGGCCCCGCCACCCGGAGCGCAGCTCCGTCCTCGACTTCCTCAGGCTGAAGTACTCCGTCAGCTTCCCGAACGAAGCCATGGCCCCTGCGGCGTCCGAGCACGCACCCGCCTGCGTCCCTGGGCGCCGGTCCCACCGCACGCTCATGGCATGCTACACCCCGGCTGCGCTCGCTACCCCGTGCGCTCTGTCAGCCTGCGGGACCGGGAAGGGAGCGCTGCGAGTCAGAGAGAGAGACAGCACGAGACAGAAGGAGTTTAGCCAGGAATTACTTGTTGGACAGTCCGCAGCATGCTGCTCCACAGCGATCCCTCGAATTTTGAGGGTAGGAAGCCCTGCCTCCACCGAGCCAACCGCAGGCGCCGGGCTCAAGAGCGGCTGGCGTCTCCACGCTTATTTAGTGTAATGCTGCAGAGCTGAATTAAGGAAAAGAGGGAAAAATACAATAACGCCTGCTGGAAAGGATCCCTTGGTAGTGACGGCACGGGACTACGAGCCCCCACGGCGAGCGGCTGCTTGGCAGGCCTTTGGGGAGGTGGCCCAGGGCAGACGTGGTGGCCCTCAGCCAGGTGAGGGGATGCTGTCCTGATCAGAAAGCCATGAAAAAAATTCCAAGAAATGGGCTGTTCAGATGAATTTTCAAAGGGTCTGTCCTTACAGCGTACGGATACCGGCGCAGTAGGTAGAGAGGATCCCCGCTTGCTCTTCTTGCGGCTGTTCAGAGTTCACCCATTGTGCTCCCTTCCCGTTTTCCAAAGCAGAAGACACCCCTCCACCTCCAGCAGCGCCTACCTAACGCGATATCCCGGCCTGTCACCAAGCACCTGCGCGCAAGGAGAGGGACGGACATTTAAAGCAAGTCTGATCCAGCCAGAGGTCACCCGCGGGCTCTGCTCCCCGGGTGCCGGTAGGCAGCACAAAAAGGGATGCTGCGAACCCGAGGGGAAATCCTACCGCAAACCTCTCCTGTCAGGAGCACTTGTCTCCGCATCCTCAGTGCCTGACGCCAGCTGGGCGGAGGAAAAACAAGGGCTTCAAAAAAAAAAACCCTCGCTACAGCCCCACGGAGCAAAGCCAGATTAAGCCAGCGAAGCGCATCCAGGGGAAGGGGGGTCCGCCAGCAGCTCCCAGCCGTGCCAACAGACCCTCGAGGAAACAGCAAAGCAAACCAGCGTTAACTCCACTGGCAGACCGGCGAGCTACCGCCCCGTCCTCCTCAGCCCTCCGTTGTGGATGCCATGTTAAAAAAATACACAAAAATCCCTTCACTGCCGTTCCCCTGCTTCGAGCCACCCACGGCGGGCAGCCTGNCGGGCCCGCTTCCCGACCCCCTCACTCCCCTCCTCTTCCTCGGGGCGCCGGGCCGCCTGCCCGCTGCGAGCCAAACGCCTGACGCCAGGTACGCCGGTCCCGCAGCCCACGGACACCCGGGAGGCCGCCAGCCCCCGCCGGCTGCCGGTGGCTCTCCCAGGGGCTGGCACCGTCCCTG
>VWZZ01000191.1:245518-297678 GCA_013399095.1 Psophia crepitans
GGGGCTGCCGGGGGCAGCGGAAAAGCAGCCGAGGGGGAGAGCAGACAAGCAGGAGGCGGGGGGGGCACAACCCCTGTCGGCCTGGCGCAGGGGCAGAGCGGAACGGGGGCTCGTCCCGAGGCGGCGCACACACGCCTTGGGGGGGGGGGGGGCAGCAGCGGTTACCTGGCAGAGATGGAATCTGCTCCCGAGCTCTGCAAAGGCAGCGGGAGAGGGCTGGGCAGCGGCAGGAGCGGAGGGCTGGTGTGAATCCCGCTCTTCTCCTCTTCCTCCAGCACCACCCGAGGGGAGGGCAGAGCAGCAGCGGTGCTGCCCCAGGCATCCTCCTGTAGCACGTGCGAAGTAGCATCGTTTGGGGACAAAAAGGCCATTGGGATGAGTGAAAAGAAAGCAGCAGGAGGATCAGACAGACTGATGGACACACTCCAAGGCGCAGGCCAGCCTTCCCCCCAAGGCCCCCCCAGGGGGTTTCTGCAACCCCCTCCTGGGCAGGCAGGTAGGAGCCACAGCTCTCCGCAGGAGGGTCAGGCCTCCTGCCAGGCTGCAAAGCTTAGTTTGTGAGCTGCGCCTGGAAAGCAAGCAGGAGGAACCTCTGCCTTCATGAAATCCCACATCTGGGTAGCTGAGGGGCGGTGGGATTCAAGGTACCAAGGCCTGAAAGCCAAGACAACTCCATAAACGCCTCCATCTGTGATCAAAGCACGATACTCCAGAGGGAATTGCTGCCCCACAGCCCCCCCAGGGCATCCCAGCCCCTGGACCAGGCTGACCCAGGACCCATCTGGCTGGAAGCACAGCCAGCACCGGGGCACAAGCAGCACAAGCTCCCACATCTCTCCTCTGCACTTCAGTCACCGGTTTTCCGCTGGTGACTTGGGGCAAGGGGAAGGCTGTCTCCTTTCCTCCGAGGCAAAGGAACAGCCCTCAGGCCCTTCCTCGCTCCAGGAATGACGCGGTCGGCCCTTCAAGACAGGGCTGTCACACAAGCGTCTCCCAGAGGAGCTCTGCGCCTTTTATTAAGCAGCAGAGGCAATCTGCTGAGATATTGCTGAAATATCTCTAATTTCACATTAACAATCTGTTGTGCTGGGGTTTGCAGCCATGTACTCAGTGATGCGAAAGTCAGCTTCCCACTTTTACTTATAAAGTGTTTCATTCTCCTATTAAGAGAAACAGTAGTTTAATTTGCAGAAGACATAAACTGATTTTGAAGAGATGCTGTGGAGGAGATTGTTAAAGCAGAAATCAAAATCCATACAGCGCTGGGACTTTCTGTGCTGGGGTAATGCAGAGCCACCCCTGTGCAACCATCACCAAGACATTTGTACCAGCATCTCACACTTTTGTCTGCAGACATTTTGGAGGCGAAAAAAAAAAAACCACCCCAAGTCATAAACACAAGTGTGTGGTGGTCTGGGTCCATCTCACACGTTCCTGTATGGCCCAAGTGAGTGTACGCAGAGACCAGCATTTCCCATTTCAAAACTCCCCGAACACAGTGAAGCCATCACAGACTTGGGAACTGGCTCTGGTCCCAGTTTGCAAAGAGCTGCGACACTTTTTGAGGCCCAAGTCCTAAGAGCCACCTCACAGCAATATCAGACGCAAGTCCCAGGGCTGCCCAAGAGCAGCAAACCAGAAAGCTTGTCTGCCAGGTCCCCTGCCCAGACAGCACGATGAGACAAGCTGGGTGGCACTGGAAGGTCAGCCACCCTTGCACCATCCCCACAAAACTCGCAGCCCCCGGTCACTGGGCTCCTGAGCCCTGGCTGAGCAACCTGTATCTTGTTGCACCTTTGTGGCTTCCCCAGGCAGCTTTTATTCTGATTACACTTCTCAAGCGTGGCTAGGCAGAAGCAGGGAAGTAGGAAAGGGCGTTCTTCAGAGCTGACAGCTTCTCTGTCTGCTCCTACAGTACCAGAGGACTGCCCTGTTTCTCCAGGGCTTCAGTTTCACTCCTCCACGCCAAGACAGCTCAACACCAGTATAACACACCCGCTCGCCCAGCCCCTGGCTCCTCCAGGGAGCTGCAGCCCTAAGAGCCACTCATCAGCTGATGCAGAGCCCATGCTGCTCCTCCTTCAGCTCCTCCCTCCCCCAGGACCACTGATGCTCACAAGTACCTCACCTCCCGCTGCCTGGGGAAAGTGGGGAAGGCAGAGTCAAGCCATACTGGGAGTACCTACCCCATCTCTACAAAAATGGCAAGCCCTTGGTGTTTTAAGGCTCCCTTTCCCAGTCTGGCTGATAGCTGGAGAGCAGCAACTGCTGCCTCTTTTGAGGTCCACCAGCAATACTGAGGATGGAGTTCAGCAAGGATGCATAAGTGGAGTCCAAGACAATAGGTTCAAAATTAAAGAAGTGACAACAGCAGAACAGTCTAGAAAAGCAGCAAGCCTGGCCAAAGGAGGAGCCAAAGCCCGAGCAGCTGATCAGGGACAGAGCCAGGAGCAGGAGGCACTTCTGCCTGCTCAGCCCGAGGTGCCCCGTGGCCAAAGGGCGAGCCCTCCCAGAGCCATCGCTCAGCAGCAAAATAAGAACTGTGCGGGTCCTGGTACCCCAGTTTCCATCTATTCTGGTCAGAGTTCCTCTTCCCCAGAGGGAAAAACATCTGAGATCCCAATAACTGAGTGAGGGGAAGCTTCCTGATCCCCCAGTGAAGAGTTGAGTCTTCAGGTCAGGTTGGAGAGGATTTCTCATGAGCTTTGTCTTTCAGTGCCAGCTGAGGAGGAACCGAGAGGTTTGGCCTGGCTTCTCCAAGATACCTGGGAAGGCAGCTGAAAGCACCATGGGGGCTTCAAAGATTTCTCTGGGCAGGAACTTTCCAAACTGCTGAAAACCGGCCACTGATGTCAGGCAGCAGCTCCCTGCCAAGCCTCACAGGAATGAATTAAGCCAACATGAAAAATTTTGATAATCACCTTTTTTTGAAGGGCAAGGTAAGTTCTGGGCACTAACACCTGGAGGTGAGGAACCCAAATTCCTCCACCCCGTTTTTAAATACGCCCAGTGATGGAGCCCCCGTTTTCCACAGCCAGCTAATGCCGAGTACCAGAGTGCCATCAAATGTTGCAGGACAGTGACAAAAATAAAAGGGCAATATGTTATTTCACAGGATGAACAAAACCAATTATCACCATGTGCACACAAAGAAACACGTTAAATGGAAGTAAGAAGTGATCTAAGAAACAGATACACAAGAGACTACCAGCGACTTTTCCACGTCCCCAAAAGGCCAAAAGCACCTGCACACCTCCACTAAAACATCACATTGCAAAGTTATACAAGAGCTCCAAGGTCCCAAGTCCTTTAGGCCTTTATGAGGCCAAAACAACTCTGCATCCTATTTGTAGCTGGAGCAGAAGACAACATCAGTGCGACATGGTGCATCATGCAAAACGAAAATACAAAACCCCACCCATGCCTCAGATTCAGCCCAAAGCAGCCACTGCAGCACCCACGGCAGGCTGGCCACAGGCAGGACGTTTCCCCCACTCCTGCCTGCCTCCATCGGCACTCCCACAGCTCAGCCCCCCTCCTCTGCTCCCAGCCCTGCCGGAGCACCCCGCACCTCCGGTCGCTGGGTCAGGGAGGACACTCAAAGATGCACCCACAGAGCTGCTACACTTACCGAAAACACAGCCCTCAGCCTAGAGTCGCCTCCCGGGAAGCTTGCCAAGCATCGCCACAAGCACTTTGGTGAAGCCACGGGGTACTGAGAGCAGACCACCCCTGGGAGCAGCCACGGCAGCAGCACTGAGCACACCCACGTGCTCTGGTCCCTCCCCAGGCGCTGGCAGCATTGACAGGAGCACGTTGTGACAGCTCAGGTGGCCAGCACCCAGGCGCGTGGCACTGTGCTCCCTTCCTCGTGCCATACGCCGGCTGTGCAGCAACTTGGCTTCTCAGGTGATGGTGAAGCCTCAGACCTACCATGGCCAAAAACCAGGGTGCAGCAGGGCAGGCTGCGGGTCTGCCTCCCCACAGGAGAGCGGGTGAGCCCACCCCTCTTCTGCCTGCAGGGACCCTGGCCAGGGTACCCTGAGACTCCTCACTCAGCGCCCCCCCCCGCCCCGCCGAGCTCAGCCTCCTGGAGCATCCTCACAGCCCATCTGTGTGCACCTCCAGCAACACCAACGTGCCTCAGGGGAAGGAGGGAGCAGAATAACATCGAAAGAGACACACACACACACCTCTCTGCTAAAACCAGTTTCAGGTCAGAGAACTTTAAGACAACTACTAGTTGCACATGCAAGACTTGTTTTCTTGCTTTTGCACCATCTCTGCAGCATGAGTCAAGCAAACATGCCTGTGCTGTGTGCCAGCACGAGGCCACAGCAGCACCACAAACTGCCGGCTCCTGCTGTGGCCCGCAGCCCTGGAGAAACATGGCCCGAGACGTCTGGAGACCAGCTCCTCAAACCGGCGCAGCCCTGGGACCGCGGCACGGCCAGCAGAGCTGCGAAGCCCTGTGGAAGCACTGCGCTGCAACACAGCTGTAATGAAACGCAGAGTACGCGAGAGGCTCTATAATTTCAGCCTAACTAGGCACTTGGCTTTAATTGTCGGATATATTGCGTTACAGACAAATTTCAGTGCTGATACCTAGCGTAAACCAGTTGCATCAATTTACTAATTTGCTTGGTGTGTCGTTGCATTAGAACTCATTTAGCACAATTACTCTAATTCCAGCAGCAAATCCAGATGTGCGATTCTTAGCGACAGCATTGAATTACAGAGGGAGAGACTTCAAAGACACATTCTTTTTGTAATGTGGGCCACCCTCCTGTGTGCAAACACAGGGACGGGCAGGCCTTGGGCGCATTAAAGAGTTACGATGCACCGTAGCATCCGACATCTAAATGCAGCCCTGGGTGCTGGGAGCCTGGCTGGTGGTGCCCTGCTTCCAGCCTGCCAAAATCACAGAATCACAGAATCTCCTGAGCTGGAAGGGCCCCCCCAGGCCCATCAGTCCCACTCCTGGCCCCACACTGGCCCAGCCCCATCACAGCAGATGGCTGAGAGCGTTGGCCAGACGCTGCTTGAACTCAGCCCAGCTCGGGGCGGTGACCACTGCCCTGGGGAGCCTGTGCCAGGGCCCCACCACCCTCTGGGGGAAGAACCTTCTCCTGATCCCCACCCTAACCCTCCCCTGGGGCAGCTCCAGGCCGTGCCCTGGGGTTCTGTCGCTGGGCCCCAGAGGGAGGAGATCAGCGCCTGCCCCTTGGCTCCCCCTCGGGAGGAAGCTGGAGGCCCCATGAGCTCTGCCCTCAGCCTCCTCTTCTCCAGGCTGAACAAGCCCAGGGCCTTCAGCCTCTCCTCACACGTCTTCCCCTCCAGACCCTTCCCCACCTTTGTTCCCTCCTCTGGACACTCCCCAACAGTTTTATGCCCTTTTTGTGCTGTGGCGCCCAAACCTGCCCCCAGCACTCGTGGTGAGGCCGCCCCAGCGCAGAGCAGAGTGGGACCATCCCGTCCCTGGCCCGGCTGGCCATGCCGGGCTTGGTGCCCCCCAGGACACGGTTGCCCTTCCTGGCAGCCTGGGCACCCTGCTGGCTCATGGTCACCTTGCTGTCGCCCAGGACCCCCCAGTCCCTCCCAGCACGGCTGCTCTCCAGCGTCTCCCCCCCCAGTCTGTCTGTACAGCCAGGGCTGCCCCTGCCCAGGGCAGGATCCGGCCCTTGCTCTTCTCCAACTTCATGTGGTTGGTGACTGCCCAGCTCTCTGATCTGCCCAGGTCTCTCTGCAAGGCCTCTCCTCCCTCAAGGGAATCAACAGCTCCTCCCAATTTGGTGTCATCCGCAAACTTGCTCACAACACCTTCTAGTCCCACATCCAAGTCATTTATGAAAACACTAAAAAGAACTGGCCCTAAAACGGAGCCCTGGGGAACCCCACCAGTGACCGGCCCTCCCTTTGCTCTGAAAAAGCTGGGACCCAACTCCTGGCACTCCTCAGCACCCAACTCCTCGCTCTGTAGGGTGAAGCACGCTGGTGCAGGTGAGTATTTACTTGAGTTTGGCTCAACATTCCTGCTCGCAGAGAAGCGCCACGGAAGCAGAGGTGTAACTATCGCCAAGAGACAGTCAGTTCAGCAGCACGGAGGTAGCTGCAGCCCCCACCGCAGAGACTCTGGCGCTGATCCGGCCACCCGCCTGCAATGGCTCATCAGCATCTGTCCCTTTCCAGAGCAGCATGGGACGTGTGTGCTCGTGAAATCCAATTCCCTTTTTAACCCCCCAGGATGGATGGGAAATGCCAAGTTATTTCATGCCACTTAAAAAGGCTCTACCCACACGTGACACGGTGCGGTTACCTCAGGGCACGCACAGGGACAGTTACCTCCCAAAGCAGGGACGTGCCTGGTGCCTGCTCCTTGATGGCAGCACAAAAACCTGGCTCAGGCTTGCAGGGGAAAGATAACGGCAGGAAAAAGGAGACAGCAACACAGACAGCTGAAGGACTCACAGCAGTGTTTATATACTAGGTAAGAGAAAAGAAAAGAAAGAAGGAGAGAAAAATTGGTTGGTCTGTCCCAAAAAACAGTTTGAGTTCAGAAGGACTGAAGAAAGTCTAAAACATCAATGGTGATGGGATGGGAGGAAACACAGCAAAAGGAGAAGCCAAGGCAGAACAATCTGACAGCATTTGGAGCTGGCAGGGCTATCTCACGGGTGGGGGTGCTGCCTCTGCCATGCCGTGCGCACAGGCAGGCACCTTGGCTCTGCCCCGCCACTGCTGGAGATCACCCAAACCCCACCGATTCTTCCACGCAAAACCCCCGGACTGCCCCAGTGGGCAAATAGGGCACGTGCCACCCGCACCCCCTCCACCAGCCTGGGAACACACAGCTCGGCACTCACCAGTTGTTCTTTTTCCCCAGCCCAAAAATTGGAAAATTCATTAACATAATCAAGAATTTCATAAAATGGAAAGGGGAATAATTCTTGCAATTACAGCCCAAACTTCATCAGTCTTTAGAAAAAATCATTATCAATATGGAGCGAGCAGTCTCGAGGCTGGCAGCGTCACAGGACTACAATCGATACGGCTGCCTGCATCCACAAACAGCTACCTGTGCCTATCTGGATCTCCGATGAGGAACAGCATCATCCCCTCCTACACCCAGCTCCCCACAGGCAGAGGCTCTCCCCACTGCCAGACCCACGGGTGTCGTTACAAGGGCTTCCTTAGCGAGCACACAGCCCCTAGGGCACCCCATCTCCTTCTCCCTTCCCAAAAGGTGCCTGGACTCGAGTGGTCTGGTCAGAGAAAGCCCAGAAGAGGCAGAAGAGGGATGGAAAGGTTGTGCCCGACTGCCAACCCGTGGTGCAAAGACATCCTGTTGTGTGGTTTTCACGTCACGCCGCGCTCTCCCCACTTCTCTCAAGCCTGTGTACACCACGGTGACTGCTCACCACTATCCTCTGCTGCTTCCTGCACCCTGGGTGCTTTGCTTGTGGCTTCCTAAGACATCTGTGACTGATGGATAGTGCCTGAGCCGAAGGCGGGCTGCGGGGTCAGCCCTCCTCCCGTGGGCTCACCGGGGCAAGGAGGTAGCACGCAGGAGCTGCCGGCTGGAGAGGGAGCTGGTGAAAATGCAATTAACTGCCAGGCAAGGGAGGTCACCTTCACACGCACCAGGACGAGCCCCCGACCTGCTCCCTTCAAGCACTCCGAGTGGCCCGCTTTGAAGGGAACTACGGATAAATGCAACAACCCCGCTGGGAAATCACGCAGCCGCGACCCCGAGCTTCCCTCCGATCTGCGCGAAGTCCTCCCACGGATCCTCCGGACACAGCAGCGCAGCCCCGAGCAGCTCCCCTTCCCAGGGCACCCTGACCCCAACCCGCCCGGGCCTTTGGGAGCCGGCCGCAGAGCCAGCCCGGCACCCAGAGCTCTGCACCGCAGGAGGCTCTCCGGTGCTGCCCAGGACATGGTGCTCAGAGCCCTGGGAATTTGCATCCTTCCCACTCCCCAGAAAAGCGCTGCACCCCTCGGGGAGCACGGGGGGCTCCTGGGGCCAGGCACAGTCATGCTCAGCAGCTGCAGCCCAAGGGGCCAACAACAGGCACCCACGTGCACCAGGAAAAGCCATTTCTATTTCCAACCTTTTTCTTCGCTCCCCTCACCCAGTAATTATCCCATTTCTGCATCAAAACAGAGCCTATTAAAATCTCAGCTTCTTTCCCAAACAATAGATTAACGTAATCCTCTTACGACAGAGCTGGCCATGCCTGTTGCAGTCGACGATTGCAAACTTTCAAGCCTGGAGTCAAATTTTAACTTTTCATGTCAAAACTCTGAATGGCACAATCATCAGATAGACAGGGATGTTGGATTTACGCAGCATAAGGCTTCCCGTTTAAATTAAGCCGAAAGATTTCCCTCAGGTTATAGCAATTCAATTAAAACAAAGTAAAAACAAACCTCTAAAACTTCCAAAATCCTAGTTGTAAAATTAAAACCTCTAGGACTGCCAAACGGAGTACAGAGCCCGAGCAACACCCAAGGGAAAACAAATACTTTGATTTATTTCGGTAAAATAAAAAGACTGACAAACCAGATCATGTCGTATCCTTCACAGTATAAGCAAAAATATTTAAAGCCCCCACCGGGCAGAACAAAGACAATTACACAGGTCATCAATGCCACCTCAATGAGAAGTTGTGTATTGAGACCCCTCACCTGCGATGATCTCCCCTGCCATACACCTCCGAGACACCGCCTGCCCTGCTCGGATCCTCACCGTGTGTTTTGTCATGAAAGACCTCTACTCAAAGAGCTCCTTGGGGGACAGGCATCGGCTCTTCAAGCCCTGGGACCTCTGGTGACGCTTGCAGCCCCAGCAGAGCAGGGGAGTTGGTGGGACTAGCTGTGGGCTCAGGGGGCAGCTCCGGGGGAGTCCCCCACCCTCCAGCACCGGCCGCTGCGCCACAGGTCGGTCTGCACAAGCCCTGAAGCACCTTGCTGCATCCAGCCCTCTCTTCCACACACACGTTACACTCGTGCCACGTGGTCCAAACCCAACACTCCAACCCCGCATGGTGTGACCGAGGTTTCTGCTGCTGGGGAGAAACAAGGGAGGGAGGGAAGGAGGCCCTGCCAGCATCCCGCACCCTCTGCCCACACCAGCTCTTCCCAGCTGATGCCCTATTCCTACCTTTACCTGCCTGCTGTCCTCCAAGGATGCTGTCGTGCTCCTGGCAAGGGGAAAGGGAACCCTGGGGAGGTTTCTGGGCAGGCTGAGAGGGACGGGCAGCGGGACAGACATCTGTGTCACACCATGGGGTTTGCTGTCCCAGTCACTCACTTGGGAACAGAAGTGGTTACCTTTGGAACAGAAAACTCAAACCACCACCAGCAGAAAAGTGCCAGGCAGCAGCAGGATGAGTCAGCTGAGCTGGTTTGAACCAAAACACAACCCAGTCCACCCACACTGCCTCAGCAGTCAGTAATGGAGTGAGCTGAGTCATCCCAGGACCACGCAACCACTGGACCTGACACAGGGGCAGCAGCTGAAGGTGGCTCAGTCCAGGGGCACGGAGTCCTGTCCCCCAGCACCAACCAGATGATGTAGGACATGAAGCTGTGCCCTGAAGAGCTGCAGGGGAACAACACGTCAGCCCTTGCAAAGCATCCTAAGATCCTGCCAGGGCCTGGACCCATGAGGAATGGCAGGACAACTACAGCACGTCCAGGACAACAGGATAATGACGCACGTTAAAACCCCCAAACATTTAAGTGCTACTTAGCCACAGGGTTTAGCCAAGGGTGCTTCTGCCAGTCAGGGTGAGGGATCTCCTAGCTTTCTACTATAATCCAGCACCCTCCCCTGAAGAGACTGTAAAGCAACACCCTTTACCAACACCTCCGTGGGGTCTGTCAAGCCGTGCTTTGACGGCAGGGCAGCATGGGGGAAGCCGGAGAGCAGAGCACGTTGCCTGCCGCACAGAGGAAGGTGGCCTGGTACCGCAGCGAAGCCCCCCCAAACCTCCAGCCCTGGGAGGTCGATGTGAAAGTAACACAGAGCGACGTGCTCTGCACAGCCGCTGCTGGGAAACCACCGACAGCCAGGAAACGCACCTTTCGCTTGAAAGATAAAGCGATTTGGAAATTGAAACTTCACCACCAGTTACCAGCCGCCATGGGAGAGGAGGCAGTGGAGCTCAAGGCACCAAGGTCAACGGTTCTTCACGTCAAATACCTAAAAGCCAGCACCACACGGGTGTCCCACAGGACAAGGCTACTTGGTACATCTGCACATCAACGGTCACACACACACAGGTTGTCTTAAGCTAGAACACCAAACCGCCCTCAAAGCAGCATGGCCCTTAACACCCAAAGGTGGCAAAAAAAAAAAGAAAAAGCTTGAAATCCACAGCAGAGCAGTTTGTTCAGCACGTTTCTGTGAAGCTCAGCCACGACGTGCAGCTCTGCACAAGCAGAGGCACCACCGCACCTCAGCAGTGTTCCCCAGCACGCGGGGCAGGACACAGCGGCACATTACCTGGGGGGCTGAGCAGCTCCTCCTTCCCATGCCGCAACTGCCGGCAGCCAGGAAGCCTCCGCCGGCACCTCCGGGGGGTCCACGAGCTGCGTCACAGCCTCCCGCACACTGACAAGCGCCAAACGACGGGTCTGCTTCACCCCGGGCGGGGCCACAGGACCTCTCATCGCCCGATGCTTGTGGAAGTAATAGGTGGGAGTCGCAGGGAGCACTGCGACAGCACAGCAAACCTGAGCTCCCCGCTTCATTCTTCATCCAAGCGCCCTGACCTCAGACATCGCAGGCTGCGGATGAACTAAGTGGGGCAAAGACCAGTCCCTCGGCCACGGGGAATTGCCTCGGACGTCATCACTGCCCGGCTGCCGGAGGCAGGCAGAGCTCAGTGGTGCAGCTCAGCATTGTGCAATCCCCAAATGATTAAAACCGGGATATGCCCCACCACCACCAGCCTGGAGGTAAAACTCAAGGTGCTGCTTGGTCTCTTGGGCTCCTTTTCTGCTGCATGATTAGCCCAGGCCCCAGCAGCTCCCCATCTGCGTGACAGGCTGCCTCTGCTCTGGAGGCACAGGAGAGGTTTCCCCAGCTTGACACCTCATCAGGTGTCTTACCTCATGCTGTCCCCGTGCTAGATGCCTCTGCTTTGGTCCCCAGCTCGCTGGCAGCAGCGCCCTGCACTTTGGACCAACCCTTTGGTCACACCATGGTCACATTCACTGTCAGATCCTCAAACCCACCTCAGTCCCCACTTCCAGTGGAAGGAGCAAGCGCTTCCATGAGCCCCTAACCTGCTGTCCACAAGTGTGCCAGCTGGAGCCTGGGGCATGCAGGAAAAAGCCCTCATTCCCAAAAGTCCTAAAAAATTATGGAAAAAGGAGTCACAACCCCACCGAAACCAGGAGCTCTCATCATTCTCTTCAGAGACTTCCTAGAGCACCCAGAGCCTGAATACAACAGCCCTTTGTCAGCACGCAGAAAGCAAGAACGGAACCTGGGTAGGCACAGTTTGAAAGCAAGAGCTGATGGGTTTCCCTGGCACAGCACGACCTCACGTGGCTCATCTCCACCGGTCCCACGACAGCCCTGCCCTCAGTCCGGGTCCAGGCAGCATCCCCACAGGACACCCAGTGCAGCAGTTTGGGGATGCTCAGGAAACCTCTGGGATTTCTTTGCATCAGCTGCTGCAGAGCACAAAGCTGGGACGCAAGTGTGAGCAACCAGCACCCACAACGGCAACAGCCACCCCAACGCACCAGGGAAAGGTCCTCTTGCCCTGCAGGAGGGGCAGCCGTTCATCCAGCATGACCCACATCCTCCCCAGCGCACTGCAAACAGCTTGGCATCTCTCCTGCCACCCCCGGGCATGCAGAGCAGGCACTCCACATGTGCTTTTGGGAAGAAAAAGAAATTAAAGAGATCAGGCAACATCCTTATGTCCAGGAAAACATATTTCAAAAGGTCCCTCTGCACCTAGTGCATGGAGCAGGAACAATTTAAAGTGAGCAGCGAAGGTGGGAAGTACCAGAGGACATCAAATAGGCCACGTTTTCCATGCACGCGCCTGCTGTCAGGACAGTGCTGGCCAAGGCACATGGAGATGTGAGCTGCCATCAGAGAAGCCAGACTTGTGAAAGCCTCATGAATGAATGCACTTGTAACAGCACCAGCAGCCCCACAGGGCTCAGGAATCAGATTAACCGATAATAGGGCAGCTCTGGCAATTTGAGCAGCTTTCACGTTACAGTCACTTCATCAACCCAGAGGACTGGAGCGCCGATGTCTGCAGTGTCAATGTCCCCACCCATCACCGGTGGGGCTGATCTGCCACATCGGGTGCCGCTGTTGTGAGATTTGGTCATGGCCAAAATGCCTCTGAATCACCTCGAGAAGCAGGCAGAGAGTGCAGCCCTGGAGCAGGATAAGGGTCAGGGCTCTTCTGGCCTCGGACGAGGTCCCGGCACAGGAGCACGTAGAGATGCTGAGAACTAAGAGCACCAAGATGCAAATAAAGGTAGATAACATGAAAATAAAGTTAAAACAAAGACACAAAGCATCATCACCATCAATCACAGGCTTCATGCAGAGCTACAGCTACAGGAGCCAAGCTCTACAAGTACAGGCTTAATATGCCTTCTTCCAGCCTCCCGAGTCTGAAGATGTCCCAGCCATCCTCAACCACCTCTTCCCAGGTAAGCTGCATCCCCTGGCATAACTCTGCCTGATTTGCAGATGTGTCTTTGTTATCTGCCTACTATTTGCAGAGGAACAGAAGGGGAGATTACACCACATTAAGGTACACCCCAGGCACTACCTTCAAGCCTTTGATTTACTCTTTTACAGGTCACTGTCTCTGCAAGTGCACATCAAAGGCAATTCCCAGCACAGCCAACAGCTGCACTGGTGGTTGAGCATGAAAAATGAAGGAGGCTTTCCTCCCACATTACTCCTGCCTTGCAGAGAGGGCTGCGGGGATGAGGAAGGAAGAAAAGGTCAGAGAAAGCAAGGGGATGCAGCAGAAGGCAACGGAAAAGGCAGTTGAGCAGAAGTAGGATGGTGCAGCGTGAGCCGGACCAGCGCAGCGCCCTCCCTCCCCTGCCCCAGCACGGCTGGGCTCTGCCCAGCGAGCAGTGCAGGCTCAGCAACGCACCAGCTGATTTTCAGAGGGCTTTTTATAAAAAAAGCTATCTAAAATGACAGTCAGCAGCCCTGAAATTCTTAAGGAAGTGGAGCAAGTAGGGATTTTTGAGGATGGGAAGAAACAAAATCGAAGGCAGGAGTGACCTGGGATGTTCACAGCAGTCCTGCAACGGCACATTTCCATTCCTACACAGTTTATTTTGCACCGCACAGACCCCGATGGCGTGACCCAAGCACACAGAGGGGACCCTGCCGTCCCTGGCACACAACGGATGTGGCCTTACAGCAAAGTACACGGAGAAAGCAGAGGAGCAACGCCGCCTTTGCCACCCCAGCTCGCCTCCAAAGGCTCCGGCGGAGCCAGCTCCAGCTACTCCAAAGGGTAAAGCCTCTGGGGTAGCATTAGGGCTGTGCAGGAGATCAATAGTAAAAGCACGGAGTCTGAGCACACTCCCTTAGCAGCTTGGTGGATTAAAGATTTAATGCAATGTGTCCCTCTGGAAGAAATTACACAGGCTATTAAGAAAGATGCGCCTCTCATCTGATGAAACCCAGCAATCATTGCAGCAATACGTGCTAACTAAACAGGCTCTGTAGAGCAAAGGGAACGCTGCGGTTGCTCTCGTGAGCCCTTTCTGGCTAGAGAAACCAATGGGTAAAGCAGCAGCTCCATTAGCAGTAAAGCGAACGTGCAGACACGGCCGTACTGCGTCTGCGGAGAGCAAGACAGTCCCTGCTTCCGAGGGAAGAAGGAAACCAACGCTCGGCAGCAATCGCTCCTTGCTGCCCGCTGGCACCTAGGGGCTTGCTGGGCCGCTGGAGGGGGCAAACAGCCCCGGCCAAGAGCAGGAGACCTGCATGGGTCGTGCTTTCCAGAGAAGAGCGAGGGACATGCCTGGCCCCCCCGCCAAGGCAGCAGCACCTCGGCGCTTTGGGAACCCAAAGTATCAGCAGTGCTTCTCCTGACACACGAGCAGGAATTATCCCCGGCTCTCTCACCCGGGGGCAATGGGACCAGAGGAGCACAGGCTGTCAGAGCACCAGGAACACCACGTGCTAAAGCACCTTATCACTTTGGGGGGATAACCGCAGTTTAATACAGCTTTATTCGGGTGTAGCAAGCGCCTCTTTCTAAGCTGCAGTGCTGTGCTGCAGGCAGCAGCGCTGGCTACATTAATTCTGCCCCAACAGTCCGTCTGAGCGTGCAGCAGCCTCACCACCACGGAGCCTGAGCAGGAAAGCACCAGACTTGACCAAAGGAAACAGAGGCAGGGAAAGAGCCCACACAGCAGATCTTGGACTGGTATCCAGAGAGCCCTTCTGTGTAGCAAAACCATCCATGCACCAAGATGTACCTGGAGATAAGATTCCCAGGGAACCTGAGCCGAGCCCCCTGAACTCGTTCAGCACAGACCGCAGATGCACAGAGAGTTCCCAGGTCCTGAGCGTGACCCACAGCACCAGAGCAGCCGCCTGCACGCCCGGCACTGCCGCACGCCGCTCTGCACTCACGGCTGCCCTTGCCCACTCCTTTCCAGGGAACCCACAGGTTCGGATGCTGTGCCAGGCTCCACACCACAGAGACCCAGGAGCCCTCACAAACACACAGGGCAGGCAACCGGCACGTCTCCGCAGAGCTCCCCCATCCTACCCCAGCGAGTGTGGGCACACACGGGATTACACCCCGCTGCAGCGAACCTCTTTGCTGGGGTTTGCTTCCCACATGCTGCACGCACCTCGAAGTGGCTGCTTGAAGCAAGTCCCCCCCACACCTTCACTGCGTTGCTCCCTGGGAAGGGTGTTCAACAGTCTCAGCCTGGCTCTGGGAACGTCCCATGCAGCCAAGTGCCCCTCTGCAGCGTCAGTCCCCTGGGTCTGGGCTCAATTCCATAACACAGCCCAGCAGCACGGCACGGGCATTACAAGGTACACCCAACTGTGCATTAAATCAGAAGAGTTTCCATGACAGCCCTGCGTGCTGCCCCATGACAGAGGTGCTGCAGCAGCACGGCCCTTCACGGACCGTCCTTCACTCATTTCCCCTCCACCCCCACTGCCCCAACTCCAGATCTCCCCAGCTTCCCACTGCAAGGTAAAGCTGAGCCCCTCCTGCTCTCTCAACCTTTCCTCATGCCCTTTAAACCCCTCATGGCTCGAGAGCTTGGGTAGAAACTCCTGCAGGACCCAGCTGAAGGTGAACTTACAGGAGGAAGTAAAAGGTAAAATTCATACTTGCTCTGGTCAAAGCAAGGATGCCCACAGGTTTCCAAACTCCACTGGCAAGAAAAAGTTGGAAAACAGAGATGCCTGTGGACTGCCCGAGGAGATGACTTGGTTTGAAGCTCCAGCTCTGGCGGTCTGTGCAGGAGCCGCGGGCAGACCGCGTGGCACTGCCCTCCAGCCGGAGCAGGGTGACAGCAGCTCCTTACCGACGTCCCCTGCTTTCTCCACCCGGCACCTTGAAGCTCACAGAGCGTGCTGCAGGCAGAGCACTCCTTACCTCCGGTGGTTTTCTCCTACCAGCACCAGCCACGGCTCTGGCAGAGAAGCACCCTCTCCAAAGCCACGGCGCCTGCCCCACCACGCGGCATTCCGCCCACGTGCCCTGTGAGAACGGCCGATTTTGGGAGCGAGCTTCAGCAGCGGGGTCGCTGCAGGCCAGCAGGCTTCTGCTCTGCCCGGGGTATGTATGAGCTGAACGTGTCAGCTTGAACACTGGCGCTTTTTGGCAGCTCCCTTCAGTCTAGGGGTGAGCGCGCAGACAGATCCCGCGGCTCAGCTGCTGAGCAGCTATTTGCAGGTTATTAATGAAATCATTTACTGCTTATTGCAATAATGCTGCCAAAACACAAGCAAAAAGCATTACAGCGCTACCAGCAAACCTGCCAGCTCCCGACAGGTCAGCGAAACAAGAGTTTTGGGTATTGCCTTCTAAAAAGCGGGCTTACAGGACCCCGTCGGTGGCCCAGGCTCCTCCTGCTACGGAGGGGCCCAGGACAAACTCTGCCCCCCGCCAAGACCCCTTATGCAGGGGGGCTCCGGGCGCTTTATGGCAGAGCTGCAGCCGGTGCAGCGAGGCTGCAATTGCACCATCTTCCTCTTGCAGCGAGGGGCAAAGCACCCGAGTGAACCCGCAGCGGTGCGGCTTGGCTCCAAAACACAGGCTGCGCTGTCTGACAAAGCCGTGCCGCTGCTGACAGCCTCTTAACCAGGCTTCCTCCCAGAACAGCACAGGGAAAGGAGAGGAGCACGTGAAGGAAAGAAACTGCCAACCTACCCGTACTTGGTTGGTAAACAGGGAATCCGCTTTCACCCGCGCATCAAGAGCTCGTGGAGACCAAGGGAATATATTCCTTTATACACTCCCCAGGGCACGTAGGTATTTGCAACCTGAAAAATAGTTGCTGTCACTGCACATCTGAGGAATTATCCTGAACACAGCAGCGTGGCTGCAAAGGAATAAGCACAACCCGCGCTGCGGCTTGTTGCATGCTCCCTCCAAAGCAGCCTCGGACAGGCCAGCGAGCGCGACACGGCCGCAGGGAGGGCTGGCAGCATCGCACCCGCAGGGACAGAGACCGAGGGTCCCCCGAGCCCCAGCTCCATCACCAGATCTCCACAGATCTGCTGCTAACAGCCCTTCTTCGAGGGACCTCGGAGACCCCCACGGCCAAGCCCTGGCTGAGGTGGAGGTGCCTGCCCCAAGCAGCGAGGCTGAGTGATGGTGTGGCCAGCACGGGGCCTTGGGGACATCAGTCATGGGGACTTCAGGGAGGGAAACCGCAGCGCAAGCTGAAAACGTGTCACTGAAAACCGCAAGGCCAGTATTTGGTTTCCCGCTTAAACAGAGCGAAAGGACCAGAGCAACACACAGAAACGCATCACGACGTGCTCCCCGATACACACCCGTGCAGGGATGTGCCCCCCACGGTCAGCACCGTGGCAGGGGGTCCCTGGGGAAGGGCCAGCACCATTCCCAGCCAGGCACCGTGGGCCAGCAGCGCCCAGCTTGCCTGCAGAGTCGGGAGCAGGCATCACCCTCCCTCCCCATACCCACTGAGTAATTAATACTCCAGAAATTAGTCAAGCCTTTAACTAAGCCAACTCAGCAAACCGGAGTGAGGAGTTTCTAGGTCAGAACTACAAGGAGGGCTGGGGGAAGGAAAGAAAGCAGAGCCCTAGGGGCTGTGTCTCCTGTTCATTTCCAAGGGATTAGCACCCCGCTCTGCCTCGCCCAGCCAGGGCCGGCCCCTCGGAAGCAAGAGCTCGGACGAGAATCACACCCCGTCATCCTGACGAGGGCCGACACCACAGCTGCCTTCTGACATCCCCGAAGAGCCAATTTCTGTGCAAAGCATCTCTCTCCATCTCACACAGTTCACCTTCCAAAGCAGGGGAAAGCACCTTCTGACAGCTGTATTTGTTACGTGCCACCCGCTCCAATGCCTTTGATGTCTCAACCTCCATCTTCTGCAGGGGGTTCCCCTCCCGCCTTCCCGAAGCTGGAACCCAGGGATGAAGCATGCAGGAAAAGCCTCAGGAGCATCACGTTTCACAGCACCAGCGAGCAAGAGCAGCCCTCCAGCATGCCGCACCACCTATCGCTGTGTCTGACAGCACCAGGGGCAGCGGGTTTCCAGCCACGGTGCCCTGCCAAGAGACAGCAGCGGCCACCGCACGGTGCTGGGTGACAGACGCTGCCTTTGGGAAAAGCTGTATCTGATGCTCAAAGTGCATGAGGTCTGTCCTCCCTGGGAGAATGATTTAAGAAGATGGATCGCCCCTGAGATAGAGGTACGTGGCCACTCAAAGAGATCTGGGATGGTGGGAACAGGACACAGAGTTGGGGTGCAAGGAGGGTACCNTGTCTCAACCTCCATCTTCTGCAGGGGGTTCCCCTCCCGCCTTCCCGAAGCTGGAACCCAGGGATGAAGCATGCAGGAAAAGCCTCAGGAGCATCACGTTTCACAGCACCAGCGAGCAAGAGCAGCCCTCCAGCATGCCGCACCACCTATCGCTGTGTCTGACAGCACCAGGGGCAGCGGGTTTCCAGCCACGGTGCCCTGCCAAGAGACAGCAGCGGCCACCGCACGGTGCTGGGTGACAGACGCTGCCTTTGGGAAAAGCTGTATCTGATGCTCAAAGTGCATGAGGTCTGTCCTCCCTGGGAGAATGATTTAAGAAGATGGATCTCCCCTGAGATAGAGGTACGTGGCCACTCAAAGAGATCTGGGATGGTGGGAACAGGACACAGAGTTGGGGTGCAAGGAGGGTACCAGGGGTGAGGACAGGGTCGGAGGGTCGAGCAGCACAGTTGAGGGGGTACCAGCAGCGCAGCCTGCTCCTGTGGGTGCTGGGGTGGTGCAGTGCCAGGCGAGCAGCGGTCCCATGCTGCCCTCTCGTGTCCCTCGCCCCAAAAGGTGCCCACCCCACACACCGATGGGACTAGACCCACAGTCCCACGGGGACCCACCCTGCAGCAGCCCCAGTCTCCTGCTCTTCCCTGCTGTGCTGCCCTCCTCTCCTCCCACCCACATCTGGGAAGCAGGGGGGCTGTGTGGGGAGTCAGAGACAAGGGCAGTGCTTGCAGTTTCTCGCCTCTGGCTGAAAGACTTCAGCCAGAAATGCCAGTGTGGGAGCACGGAAGACTCCAGTGCCAGCTGCCGGGCCCCCCACCCGTCCCCAGGCAGTTGGGATGCGCAGGGAGGAAACACAGAGGGACCAGACTCCTGCCAAGAGCCCGAGGTGGAGGGAACCCAGAGAAACTTGTTCTCTCCTTCGCTCACGCATGTTAAAACAACCCTGACCACCATCAGCGTAACCTCTGGGGAACGGGCCCAGCCCCAAGGTGTTCACCAGCAGAGGCAGAGGGAGGGTGGGTGGCAGGGACTGGGCAGGGGAAGCAGCCCGCGCTGCACCCACCTTCTACTCCCCTGATTTGTGCGACCTCTTCTTGCACCAGTAACAAAGACCGTGTCCTCCACAGGCAGCCTGCTCAGCAGCTCTCCCTAACATCACAGCACCTTATTTCTTCCTTCAGTGTAACTGCAGGGCACCCTGCAGGCCGTACCTGCGTTCAGAGAACAAGCTGTCCGTGGTTACCGCATCTGTCAGCAAGCTCCTGCCCCAGGTCCAGCACCCCCAGCTCGTCCCCCTCACTGCTCACAGGTTGTTTTTTCCAACTTCTCCTTCTGCACTTGAAGACAGACATGGACAAATGGAGCCCAGAGGAGGGCAGGGAGTTAGGGAGCAGCACAGAGGGTCTGTCTCTCCACGCGGTTGGCTACAGACTCCGTCGCTCTGTCCCATGGCAAGAGCAAAGTGGGGACATCCAGCACCCCGTCCTCTCACCCGCACGGCTGAAGTGCACATGGCACTGGCTGAGGTGAGTGCATCTCCATCCAGTCAGGACCAGATGACTATTAGATGAATCCTTCTATCCCCTCTGAGATGGTGGACACCCAGAAGACAGCTCCCCGCAGGAGCAAGGGGTCCATGGGGGACAGCTGGCAGCAGGACTGCACTCAGCACAGCGGCTCTGTGCCACAAGAGCATCGCCTGGCTCACAGGGGTGCTAGGGACCTGGCACAGCCCAAGGCAGCAGCAAGGTGCTGGGGTGGCATGGCAAGCACACCCTGCCTGTCCCCCCGAGCAAGGTGGGGGCGGCCACAAACAATCCCGGCATTGAGAGGCTGCTCGCCCCAGCCCATCTGCAGCTCCGGGAGCCTGTGGCGGACAAAGACAACGTTAGCCGATGGCGAGCCTTGCCAAGGCGGGGGAGACAAACCGGCCTTTGTATCTGCAAAGGCAAAGTTAGCTTTGGGGAAAAGACTAGATAGCTCATGGACTGGAGGCTGTGCTTTGGCTGCTTTCCTCTTGGAGGGTTCTAATCCAGTGCAGATGACAGCAGAAGTCTCCAACGCTTCCTTTCTCTTGCCTGCCCCACTCACGAGGAGCTGGGTGTCCCACGGCAGATCTTCCCTCATGCAAGGGCCTTCAGCACACCGCCCCGTCCACAAATACACACTCATAGCGACAGGAAGATGGAGCCAAGAGGTGTTTGACCCATCCCAGCTTAGCTCCATATATCACCCGTGTTTTGTGCCTTGCCTCCAGACCAGCAGCGCGCCGCGGGCTCCCAAAGCATTCCTCCCCAGGGGTAACCAAGCAGGGTCTGCACTTCTGCCCTCGGACCTGGCCCGTCATGTCCCCCCCAGCACCTGACCTTCACTTCCCTGCCAGCAACGATTTCCACACGCAGAAAGACAAACCCCCAAGGACAACAGGTTTTCCCCCCTTTCCTCCCTTCCCCAGCCCCAGGAGAGCAGCCCGCAGCGAGCCAGCGGCCGCCCAGCCCGGCGGCACCGACCGGCACGTGCGCCGTGTTTACCCCCACGCCTGCACCGTCGCTCTCGAGGGATCTCGGCACAGACCTTACAGGCGGGAAGCACTCAGCCCAGCACTCAGTGCCCGCACAGCCCCCGGCACGCACTTCCCAGGGAAACTTCCCTGAAAAGGTAAATCCTCCCACAGCTTAATGGGAAAACCAAGGCCAGATATAAAGGGAATCAGAAGTTTTTTTTCTTTCCGCAGCGCTCGCTCCGGACAGCCGACGTAACAGACTGACATTAAACATACGGATTTAACCACCGCTGCAGTGAACTGTCAGGTTTGGCTGTAGGTACCAGGTTTGCACTCCCGGTACAACCCCTGACATTCACACCTTCCTTACTCACCGCTCCTTCACACCGCGTTGCTCCAGCTGAAAAACAAAACACTTGCCCAGCACTCCCCACAGCCCCCCCAGGACACACGAGCGCTGCGCCCAGCTGCCGCACCGGTAGGTGGTGGCCGGGCTGTACGAAGGCGGTGACACTCAGGGAAAGGCTGCAAGCCCTCAGCCGTGGCGGGGCACAGCCTCTCCCTGCGCGCAGAGGTTTGCTTGGCAACAGGAGGATGAAACAGAGGCATCGCGCACACCAAGCGCTTACGTTGGAGGGCCTGGCGTCGGCTCAGCTTCCCCAAGCCCCAGCACATCTCTTCCCCTACCAACCATCAGCGAGCGAAAGACGCAGCCCCGACTCACCCTTTGACAAGGTCCATCCCGCCCCTCGCCTCAGGGTCTGCAGCAGCTGCTCCCCGTCTCCCCGCGGCCGAGAGATCCTGCACCGCGATGCAGACACCTCCGCACTCCACCATCGCTAGCCACCCTGCGCCGCTGGAAGGGAGAGAGAGATGAAACCCTGCCCATTAGTGAGGCGGACAGAGCCCAGCGCACCATCAGCACGTAGAGAGAGGTGAGAGATGCCCTGAGCCCCGCAGAGGAATCAACCACGTGCCCAGAGGAGATGTGCTTCCCACCCAAACAGGGCCGAGAACCACCGAGTGATCTGGTCCAGCACAGTCCCACCCAGCATGGCGTGTCCCATCCCGCAGGCCTGCGCGGTAAGCTCAGCTTAAGGGATCGCAGCAGCCATCAGCCTGGGTACACGGGTGGAAGGGAAGAGAACGCTCACAGTGAGGATGAAAACCTTCCTTCATTTGCTTGGTACCTCTGACATTAAACAGACATGTGCTGTCCTCTTTCTAGATGATTATCAGTCACTGGATTGATAATAGATTACATTAGCTAATGGTTTACATTAATTTCTTATTTGGCAGTTAAAAAGGAGATGTGTGAGCAAGAACTGTGGGCATTTAATCCATGTATTCTTCCTCCGCTCTGTTTGGCACTAGCAGCCAAAATATATCAGTGTTTCATCCTGACCTCAGTGAACATGCACGGCTTGCCAAGAACACACAACACGTTCCCTCGCTGCCACGCTGCTGTTCACTTACTATTGCATGGACGTATTCTCATTAGCCTGCAACCGAGCACAGTAAGAGAGGCGAGATGCCCCATTCAGCAGCCAAGGCAGAAGCATGAACTCCTGGGGAAAAAGAGACCCTCCACCAGGTGTGGATCAGTCCCACCACCACGGACAGAGGCTCTCCTGCCGCTACGGAGAGGAACATGGAAATGGGACAGGAAAGGAATGAAAGGGGGTAAGACATCAGCAGTGCAGCTGGGTGAAGCCTTTGCTCTCCAAGGGGAACAGCTAACGCTCTGGGAGCCACGGCACACGTGAGCTCCGGGGGAACCACAAACCCCTCCCGCAGCACGAAGTGCCCGGCAGGTCTGGGAGGATGCTCGCTGCCCACGGTGATAGCAAAAACCAGGGACAGGGAAGCGCAAAAAGCTATCAGGAAAGAAAGCTTTAGCATAGTCTTCCTCCATTAGGGATAACAGAGTGAAAACTCCACCACTAAAAAGAGGCACCTCGGTGCGTTTCCTGCCATATCACAACATCGCTCCGTTTTCATCTGTGTCAGCTCAGAGCGCCTTTGCTTTTAGCCTCCAAACCCTCATGTGCATGTCTCTAAGCTGGCTGTTGCAGATTCACCCTGCGATAGAGAGAAAAAGGTGGCTGCCAGGCTTCAGCATCACTGAAATTCAGACAAGGATCTGCCTGGATTCGGTCTCCAGTGTGTAACTGCTGCCTGCTTCAGCATTTATATTCAAGGCAAATTTGCTGGGGGAACGCACAAAGAGCATTTGATATTTGCACATCATTATTTTGCTTCACTAGAGCTGGACACTGATGCAAAAGAAATTTGAACAGCATCCTCAGTCACACCTGCTAATCAGGAAACCTGCCCTCACCGAGCCAGGGCTGCGCCTCTGAATTTGTATTAACGCGCACAACCCAGGGAACTGCTTCCCTCTGCTCCGCTTCCAGCTGCGGCCGCTAAAGCAGCAGAAAGCATCTGGCCAAAAATTATTTACCCTCCGAAAATCTTGCAAAATCCAGGACTCTTGTCAGGTGCAAGCCTGAAAACCCCAGTTTCAGCTAGAAATATATTTCTGCTCATGAACTGGAGACAGCAACCTCAGCCAAGTAGTGAAAGCTCTAATCGCTGTGTCTGACATGGAGAAAGATGCCAGGGAAATGTTATTTGTGACACAGCTAATGGGCTTTGCCCTTAAGCACTGGGCAAATCTTCCAGCTCGTTACCAAACGTTAGGAATCACTTGGACAAATTAGGTATCGGAAAGCCAAGCCTGCAGAGCAGCTCTTTGATTTACCTTAAAATGACCCTCAAAAGATGTCATGCACCGCCCTCCCCGCCAGCCTCACAACACAGCAGTGCTATGATTAACAACCAGAATGCAGGACAGGGTTAGGCATTTAATTACAAACTGTTTTCCCCTCCTCACTTCCTAAACTAACACCTCTCAGCCAAGAGATGCTCTTCCTGGCTTGCCTGGAAAGCTAAAGCAAAGCGGGAGCATCCTCGGGGAAGCAGCAAACTTTTAACAAAGATGAAAGTCTGGAAAAAAACTCATACTCAAGCAGATTGCAGAGAGAATCTGAGAGGGAAAATGCAGGAAGAAGGGTGCGTAGATGGGATGACACTACACACATAACTCCCAGTGCCATTAAGGGCAGCCTGGCCAGAACCAGAGGAGATTGCTCGTCACTCCTCTCCCAGCTCCTCCGCCAGCCAGGGAGGGAGGTTTGTAGTAGGCAGAGGACAGCACTAAGGGAACCGGGCACACCGCCGTGGTCCCTTTCCACGGCAGGCTTCTCCCGACACAGCTTTGTCCAGCCACCCACTCACCACGAACAGGAAATTCTCCTCTATCACACCACCACCTCTACCCCACACATCAGCTAAAGCATACACAGGGCCCGGGCTGCTGAGCTGTTATAGCCGCATCTCATCTCCTTCCCACCTCAGGCAAGGAATGAGGAGCAAAAGGCAAAGAAGAGCAATGCAGCTGGAGATGTTCAGTGGTGGCAGCCAAAGGAACCAGCTTCATCTGGTGTTTCAGGAATGACAATCACAGTATGAGAGCAGCAGAGACCTCTGAAGATCACCCAGTCCAACTTCCTGCTCAAGCAGGACCAGCTACAGCAGGCTGCCCAGGACAGGGTCTGCTCCAGCTCTGAGTATCTCCAAGGTCAGAGCATCCACAATCTCTCTGGGCAGTCCAGTCCAGTGCTCAAACATCCCCACAGTAAAAGAGTATTTTTGATGTTTAACTGCAGCTCCCTATGTCTCCGTTTGGGCCCACAACTTCTGTCCTATCACCCCAAGAAGAGCCTATCTGAGAGCAAAACCCTTCCAACCACCACACGCAAGCCAACACCACTCCCTGCTGCGCCGCGAGGACCTGGCACCGTATTGCCATACCGAGCTTCTGTGGGCGCTGAACGCTCCAAAACCCATGCGTGGCTGTGGAAAGGGAATTGTACCAGCTATTGCCCAGGGGCTGGAAGGAGAGGTTCCCAGCCCTCCTTTCCAGCCCACGCAGCACCAGGTTTTACTGCAGGAACACATCTCTTCCACCGCCAGGACAACGCAATTGAAATTCTCACTGAATGGAAAGAAACACTCCTCTGCCCTTTACAGCCAGACCCAGAAGGAGCTCGTGGATGGATACTGCTTCTCATTTTGCTAAGAGCATGTTTCAGCATCTCCAGCCATGGGTTTGCTCTCAGGAACTTGTCCAGATGCAGCCTGGTGAGCAGTCGCAGTCCCTGGGGTCAAGAGATAATCCTCCTCTTCCTCCATGAGCTGGAGGATGCATCCACGGAGCTTGAGCCCCCACACTTCTGACTCCTGAGGGCCTCTGGCTTTTTCCCTCCACAGAGAAGGTGCTCGAGCACAACCAGACCTTGGGAAAGGCTCCCTTTTGCTGCCAGTGCACCGCCACTGCAGGAGGGAGCCAAACAGCAGCCAAACTCCGGTACGACAAAACCTGGGTTACTCCTCCCGCTTTCCCACTGCTGCCACGGGACCCAGGGAACCATTTGACCAGACAAGGTAAAACCCTCCAGACATCTGCAGGACCGAAAGGATGCTCGCTGCAGGTCTGGTCCTGTGGTCTTGCAGCAGCAGCTTCCCAGGAGGGGCTTTATGTCACGCCAGGACATTAGCACGCAGGGCCAGGGATGCAAATCCGCCCAGCAGCCCACACAGGACCCCTCACAGACACAGTCACACTTGTCTCAAAAGAGAGTTTAGTTCGTACAGCTTCATTCCTTACATTTTCAGCCAAATCTTGTGCAATACTCGCAGAGCGAGGATTATTGGCCTGGCAACCGCTGATTTTTACATTAGTGATTTTGACTTCTTTCCATAAAATGGTCAGAGCCAAGAAGAGTGCGGAAATAAACAGCTTCAGGAGGTTCCTCCAAAGAAAAGGGACGAAAATCCCCTTTTGCCAAGAACAAATACAAGACCATTCAGGAATTTCTGTGAGCTTGGGTTGGTTTTGTTTGTCTGCTCTTGCTTCTAATTCATAGTCACTGAAAGAGTTTTATGCCCTTTGCATGTGCCACCAAATCAGCACCTTAATGAGACGGAAACAAGCGTTACGCATTCGCTGCTTGGGCAGCTCCGGCTCGCAAACCGGAGGAGGAAGAAACGGCCGTGCCAACCTCTGCGGCCAGCCTGGCCGGAGCGGCTGGGGGGAGCTGGCCCAGGGCAGGACCGTCCACCCCCAGCAGCAGGCCAGCCAACCTCATGCCGCTTCCCCCCTCCGCAGCCACCCCTGTGCTAGTGCAAGCGCACAGATGCCACGTAAGAAGGGAAAGCGTCACACCACATCAGGCACGAGGGGAAACCCCATCCCCCATGCGAACCGAGCCCCAGGAGCAGCCCCGTGTCCCTGGGCAGGGTCAGCACTGATGTCCCATGCGCCGCACAGCCCTTGAGGGGGCTGCCCAAGCCGTCACAGCCCCTCAGCCTTTCCAATAACCGGCAGCTGGGAAAGAGAAGGATGAAAGCAAAATAAGGAGAAGCTTTCAGGTGAACACCTCGCATGGATGAAGAGTGATGCCATAAACTCTTACCACAGCCACAGGCCAGGTCAAGGCGGGGAGCCGGCAGATGAGAACTGCTGCCAGTTATTAAGTCTCCCCCAGCTCAGAGAGGGAGCAGAGACGCATTTTCCCATAGGGAAGGACACAGAACTACCCACAGGACCGTACAACACAACATCCCCCTTAACACCCATGGCAGAAAGGCAGGACATCAGCCAGACAGCGATGCACACGCACGCTTCAAAGCGCTTTTTCCCCTTCAGCTGGCCTTTGCTCCCCAGGGTAGGATCAAAGGTTTGAGAAAGGTGCTGCTCCGCTCTGGGTTACGCTCCCCAGGAGCAGAGCAGGCAGCACTGGCCGCGGCACAACCCGCTGTGCCGCACGGGGGATCCCGAGCCAGAGTCCAACAGGAGGAATTAGTCCCACGTCGCTCCAGCCCTGCCACGGCCGGGAGGGCACAGCCCTGCTCTTCCCCGCTCCCCCTCCCATGCCATCACCCAGCGGGAGCTGGGCTGCCACAAAGTCTGTGCAAAACGCTCTACTAGGATTGGCAAGCACTCAGGAACAAGTCACTCCCTTTGCTGCAAGCTCCATGGGATGGGAGGAAACTCGTTATAAACAAGATACAGCTGCTGCCTGCACAGGGCAGGGGTGGCAGGGCCACCCCAGGCTCCCAGCAGCCCGGTAGGATGGGGACCTGCGCTGCCACTGGCACCCCAGGCGGATGCAGGCAGGCTGCACTGCACCACCACCTCCCCAACTCTTCCATTTCCTTCCCAGAGCCATGCCCGCCTCCCCCCAAGGCAGACAGCCCTCTGCTTTTGACCACTGGCTCCAGCGGCTGCAGAGCTCAGCCGGAGATCCGCAGGGGGAGCACCCCACAGCAGAGACGGGACCGTGCCACACCACGACTGTCACGGGCTGTATGAAAGAGCCTTTGCACGCTGCTCTGTGCACAAACACGAATTCTCTCTGTCCACTTCCTGACACAGCCCTGTCCCCAGCACCATGGCAGGACACTGCCCACATGCTCGGTTATGGCTGCTGCAAGGGGCATCTGCCCATCATCACAGCATCTGGCACCGCAGACGTGCCCACAGCCTGCGGTTTGCTTCAGATCGGGTTCCTTTGCCACAGAAGAGACACCACAGACACAGAGAAAACTACAACCCCCAAGGAAAGCAAGCGCTGTAACACACACAGCCCCGAAAAAGACACCCAGGAAGCCACATCCCGAGGCAGCGCACAGCTGCAAGCGCAAACCCGGGTCCAACCACATCCCTGTCCACCAGCACAAGCAGAACACCACACCTCACTTTCAGTTTGGTCCCTTACGGCATCTCTTTTGGGGAAAGGAGGAAAGGGGCATCGCCACGGCAGGCAGCGACTTCTGGCCAGAGCAGGCACAAACGAGCCACACAGGGACACCCGTTGCCGCGACATGCTGCGGCGGAGCCCTGCGGCTCACCAGGGACACCCCGACACCCCAAGAGGCACACGGCAAAGGAGCAAGAGAAACAGGGCTACGTACTCACTCTGCACCGGGGCACCCGCAGGCCACCGAGCCAGGCTGCGGCAGAGCCGGGAAGCGCAAGCTCCGTCCAAGTCGGTCACACAGAGGAAGGATGGAGGGACCCACAAGCCACCTCAACGCCTCGTTCTCGTCAGCACCAGCACCACATCAGCGACGATTTAATCCCCCAATCCAAGGTAACAGAAAAATCGGGAAGGTCTCTCCCCACCCAAGGCAAACGGCTGCTAACAGAGGCAGCCTGGCGCAGCTGCACACCCCCAGCACACGGAGCCCGGCTCCGCGCAAGACTCCAGCATGTCAGCAAGCAAATCCTCTTCGCCTATGGGCAAGGGAACCGTAGGGGGGTGGAAAAAAAGCATCAAGAAACTCTTTGTCTACAAACATCCCAGCCGGGCGCACGTGCAGCATGCGCTTCCTGACGAGGGCGGGGGGGGAGCCTGAACTTCAGAGACACCATTTCCGCCTGTGGCTCGATCCGCTCGCTTATTGTTGTCTAAAAATAAGAGTAAACACTGAAGAAGAGCTCGCTCTTTGTATTTCTGCAGCGTCAGAGATTTCTCTGGTAGGAACGAGTTGTGGGACCTCTTCCCAAACCTCTGGGAGCTTCCCGAGACCAGCACAGTCCCCAGGCAGCAGTGGGTGTCCCAGGGACCAGCAGGCAAGGAGGGCTGCCCTCCCTNCCTGCCCTGGGTTCCCACTGTGCCAGGCTGACATCCCCTCCCCTCTGCTTGCAGGTCAGGGAGGAGGGCTGCTCTCCAAAGCCCAGGAAACCTCCGTCTAAGCTACATCAGTCCCCTTCAAAGCAGCAAAGCATGAGGCAATCCAGGGCAGTGGCCTTTTTAACACATATTAAAAAGATTGAGATATGGATATTTACATCTCCCACTCTCTTGCTCCCCGACCAGCCCAGCGGCAGGCAGCGTTAGCTGGCCGATGAGGCCAAGCTTGAGCCCCGAACGGCCCCACGCCACCACCCTCCCTGATTAAAAGCAAGCACAAACTTCCTCACCGGGCAGCTGCCATAATCTGAGCATCTCCCTGCCTTGCCCGTTGTTTGTTCAGGCTCTTCCTTTACCATGGAGCTGCTGTACAAACTGCAGGGTAATGAGACACAAACACTATTATCTATCTTTTTTTTTTTTACCTGCACTACAAGTAAATTCAGCATTAACAGCCCAAAGCTTCAAGTGTCCTCCCCGATTTCATAAAGTTGCTTATCTCAGCAAAACGCTGCAGGGACCAGCCCCACCGCCCAGAGCAAAGCTATTGCCCTCCACCCTTACTAACACTGGTTCTTAGCATGCAGCTTTGGAGCTGGAAGGGGGAGGGAAGGAAAAAAGACATTTGTTTTCCCCATCTGAGCACTCCTAACCCAATTCCCAAGGAAAGCGCCATGGGACACTTTGTCAGGCTGCTGAGGACACCTCGCCCCTAGGGAAGGGCACGTGCTGGGAGCAGCCAGGGTCCCGGGAGGCAGGAGTTAACCCAAAACAAAGGCAAGGGGGCAGTTCGGAGGGACAGGAGGAGACACAAGCAGGGCCACGGCTGCCAGCATCCTTCGGCAACGGGGATCTCCCCGACTACGTCCCCCAGCTGCGCGCTGGCGCGGGACAGGCCCCTGCCCCCACTTCGCCTGGGATGAATGCGTTAAGAGATAATGGGCTCGACAGAACTCCAGCTCCATGGCAGCAGCTCCAAGAAAGAAGGAAAAAAAAAAAAAAAGAAAAAAGCAAAAAGCAAAGGAGAAGGGTTCATCATGGCAAACATCCTCCCCAGGGCCTGAGGAGCCCTGGAGAGTAACGAACCGCAATAACCAGGAGTAGGCGAGTAAATCAACACAGCCCTGCGCAACAGCCCAGCCGGTGAAGGCGCCCAGCAAAGCCTGCTGATAAAAATGCCATTAACCCCCAAACCAGCCGCTTCCCGGCTACTGAGTTACACACAATGTGTTTGCTGGGGGTTCCTCCCCCCTCCCCGAGCGGTGACAGTGACCAGACACTGGACACGGTCTTCAGAGCCAACAGGGTGCTGCACAATGCTCCTGGGGGTCGGCACAGCCTGGGGAAGGGGAGTCTGCCTTCTCCAGACACAACTCAGCCCCCCGAGAGTCCAACAGGACTCTGCGACTGCGGACGTACCAGTTAATGGGGACTGGAGTTTAAAAAAAAATTTAAAAATCGTTAAACACTGTGTACGTGCACACGTGCATGTGTGTGTCAGGCGGTGACTTTGGGGGCTCCATGGGGAGCACGCCGCTGCCCCCCCCAGCCTAGGCTGGCACCGCTGGCTCTCCCTGCCCCAGCGGCTGCAGCCAGGCTCTCTGTCACCACCCCTGCTGCTTCAGATAACCTGTTCTATCACAGAGAGAGGACTCAGCAATGTGCAACCTTCCCCCCCACCTTCCAGCATTTTTCTACCCTAACAGCCGGGTCTAACGCAGGATGGCTCATTTTCCCCAGCCCCCCAACCACTCCAGCTCTCGGAGGCTGCACATCAGCTCCGGTGACCTGTCACCATTTCACTCTGCACAAAACCCCACAACCAAATCCACAGAGCAACTCCACACATACCATAAATAAAAGAAAAAAACAACCCCGCCAAAAAAAAAAGCACGAGAAAATAGCTTTGCTGCTCATTAGTTCACCCACGAGCCAGAAAGCCACGCCACACCAATAAAATTCGTGGGCAAGAGGACAGCAGGCTGTTTGACTAACGAGCACCCAGCACCCTCCCCGACACAGGGAGGGCTCCGGGACCCGTCCGGGTGCCAGCAGAGGGTGAAACCCAGGCAAGCCACCAGCCCCGCACGCCCGGAGGCACCGGGCAGCAGCTTTCACCTTTGCTCATCCCGGCACAGCGCACACGTTCGCTACAGGAATCCCGGAGCCTGGGAAGCGATGCCGGGCACAGAGCCGGGGCCAAACCAAACAGCGGCCGTGGCACGGGGCGACCGACACAGGGACGTGACCTGGCTGTGCCTCTGCTGCCGGGACCGCGGCCAGCCCGGACGGGATGCGCTGGCAGCCAGGGCCAGGCTAAGAGCTGGCAGGGGCAGAGACGTTGTTAACCAGGAGCCTTCAAGCAGACTGTAACCTTTGCTAAAGAAAGCCCACGATTTCTAACATTCCAGTTCAAAACTCACCAGCAGCGGTGTGAAAGAACCACACTGTCCTTACAGGAGGACCCATTTATTACAGCTGTAAACTTTTACGACGCTCTTCTCCTGCAGTTGTACCAGGACAAGCTGCAATGCACTGTTAACCTGTGCAATTACAGTTTTACAGGTGTATGGATGGATTTACTCGAGGCACATCCCCCGGGAGCCCAGGCGATGCTCGTCAGTGCCCATCTCAGTCCCACTTGCACAGAGGGACACTTCACACCTTTAGCACTCTGGTGGCAGTGACAACGGCAGGGGTCACGGAAGAGCTTTGCATTTCCTCCAGTCATCACCTTAATACACTTCAGCGTGCTTCCCGACGTTGGCATTAGATGCAAAGTGAACAGCACCAACTTACCAAAGCCTCCAGCACCGCCAGAGCTCCCAGCAGCTGCCAGAAGCTGGGGCAGGCAGGGAGAGCACCCGGGGCAGGGCTGGGTGCTGGTGGGACACAGTCCTGCCTCCCACAGCCTCCAGCCTGCCTTCTCCCTAGGAAGGGCCAACCTCCAAACCCCCCAGGCACTGCTCCGTTTCAGGGCACAGACACACATGTGGAGCAGGAAAGCTGCACGACCACACCATGCGGCCGTGTCCCCCCTTAGCTGCCCTCCCACCCCTCCGCTCCTCACCCAGCTCCCCCAGATGAGCCGAGAGCGCAAGAGCAGCAGCACTGCGCAGGACGCCCATCACCGCGGGGCAGATGTCCCCTCCGAGAGCGCTGGCGGCCCTCTGCAGAGCGGGAAGGGCAGCAGAGCGGCTGCCTCGCGAACCGCCGTACCCAGAGGCAGCGGACTGTCACCCGTCACCGCCAGGACGGGCTCAGCGTTCCCTGACAAACAGGGGGGCACACCCCAGCCCTCACCTCTCCTGCCCCGCACACTAAGCTATGTGTGGGCAGTGTCATAGCACCCAGGAGGGGTAATTACAGGGGTACCTGTCCCATTTAATTATCACCTGGCCAGCTCTCTGTGTTTCTGTACACGGACAGCCTCGCTCAAACTCAGGGACGGAGGCAAAAGCGGCACGAGAACGTGCGTGCCTGCTGGCCCAGAAGCAGCCTGCCCAGAGACCCAGCTCATCCCTGGCCCCTCTGGGCACACCCGGGGCAGGGCAGGCCTCCTGTCCTGGGGGCAGCGGGGCTCAGAGGGGCAAGGGACCTGCCCCGCCAAGCAGCTCGTGCTGCCTCTCCCAGGCGCCTGATCCTTCAAGGCTCACCAGCTCCAGCCGTACCGTGGAGGGGCTGGATCACCCAAAACCAGGACAGCTCTGGTTTTCAGCCCCGATACTTCCAGCCATTACCCTGCCTGCCACCAACAGCTCATTTCCTCCAGCACAGGACCTCCGCTGAAGCACGTTCACCTGTTCCTCTTCCCTTCCAAGTCCACATCAGCGCACTGCGGAGCCAAGCTGCGCAACGCTCACGCTTGGCACCGAGGCTGATCCCCAGCTCGGCAGGGAGGACACGCTGCCCGACCGTGTGCCAGCTCCAGGAGCAGAGACCTTGCTGGTGCTCAGGGGGATGGAGGATGAGTCCAGGAAGCCAGGCATGGAGAGGGCGTCACTGGCTTTGACCTTCCCTGTTCTGCCAAACCTAACAGCACGCCCCTGCTAGAAGAGAAGGTTTCAGCTCGCAGACCAAAAACCCTTTGAATCTAAAAGCTATTTCTCAGGGACAAACAAGGGACACCACCACAGCTCCATACGCATCACAGAACAAGAAGTTCCTACTGGATTTCACACCTCCACTGAAGCACACCTAGAAAGCCAACAGTCACAAGTTGAAAATCTTTTTTGCATCATCATTAAAGGGAGGAAAAGGAGATCTAAAGAAGCCAAGATCAAGTGTGTGTTCTGCGAGCCTCAAGCCTGCCTCAGAATTAAGTCCCGAGGTAAGAGCAGCAAATTAATTATTTTACCTCACTAAAAAAACTCTTCCTTTACTCGTGACAGGAGCATCCGTGTTCAGGCCTGGGTGTGTTCCAGGGAAATGCTCTTTAACGCGGTTAGCGTGGTACCAAGGAGGGGCAGGGAGGGAAGAGGCGAGCCCACTGCAAACCTTTCCTCCAGAGCGCCACGTTTCTGCACGGATGCTCGCGGTTTAAGATGGGCCGTTTCTCCAGGACGGAGAGCAGGGGCACAGCTGCTTGTCCTTCCGAGAGCTACAGCCCCTGGGACCCCCAAACACAGGCTCCCCGGTGGCGGCAGCCTGCCAGTACCCAACCCAGAGGTGCCAGGCAAGGGTGCAGGCATTATCACCTAGGAAAGGGGCTTCTAGCAAGTTGTATCATAACTGCAGCCAGGAGTCTTTGCCTGCAGGCCAAATACAGACCAGTGACCTTACTGAGCCTGCTGACTCATTCACGGGCAACTTGGCCGGCGTTGGCCCAGTCGTCGTAGGCAAGGAGATGTCATGGTGACACAGACTCACCACAACTCTCCGGTAACACAGGAGTCTTGCAGGATCTCCAGGACAGCAGGAGCTTTTTGTTTGCAACCGCCGTCACCCCCCTCTGCTATTCCACACCCCCCGCCACCCCCTCACACCATGCACACACATCGGAAGATGACTTCATCTGCTCTTGTGACACAACAGCTCCCAGCAGAAGCAGGTGAAGTCATGTCACCATTCAACGTCCCAGCGAATCAAGCCGAGAGGAGCCAACGGCCACAGTACCACCAGAGCAGCAAACCCAGAGGCGAAACCGCAGGCGCCGGCCCCCAAACCCTGCTGCACAAACCCTGCCTGCAACCACTTGTGGGGCACGTACTGGTGCGTGTGCTGGGGTCCCCCTGGCAGAAGATCAGCCTTCTGCAATCGCTGCCTGGTCCCCGGGGAGAGAAGGGAAGAGGCTGTGCTGCTCCGCCAGCACCGCTGTCCCACCCCCCCCTCGCAAACACAAAGATCTCTTCACAGGAACCACGTGAAAGGGTTGGTGTCAGGGCTTGCTTTGGGAGCAACACACAGAGGGTCAAAGCTCTAATATTAGAGCAAAGATGATGACGGGGGAAAAAGGGAAGGAACCAGCAGAGAACCACACAAATAGCAGCATTGTCCTCCCTCCGTTTCACAGGGCATCAGATGTCAAATACGATCTTTCACTCAAGAGCTGAAGCCTCTAATTGATTCCCATCTGACAGTTTCTTATCCAGCCGTTGTTATCCATCCAAACAAGCTGAGTAAATATGCTTTGCTCTACCATTAAAGCTGGCAACGAATCACTGGCTTGCAACAAAACCAGTGTAAACAGCATCGCTCCTCCTGGGCCAGAAAAATCTCCCCCTGTTCCCCTGACCTCCTCCCTCAGCGGCACTTTGATGCTCCGCCAACCCTGGTCCTGGCACGGGGTAAAGACCTACACAGTGGGGGCCACCTGTGGCCCCCTTCACCGCCCCCCTTGGCTTTGGGAAGGGAAGCTGCACATCCACTTAATAAGCAGACACATCCGAGTTACTGTCTACAACCACGAGTCCTCACACAAGGCAAAACCTAGTCTGAGGAGGAAAGTGTGGGCTGGCAGTGTCCAGACACATCTTAGGGCTAGGCAGAGATCGAGGAACACCGAGCAAGTTCCTGCTCTGGGCACATTTCACCTGCCCTTTGGGGTGTTCGCAGCAGACTTCAGCACCCCAAGCAAGACCACGCCTGGCTTTCCTGCCATCCTGTCCCAACCTTCTCCAAAGAGGCTGTTTAGGAAGAGCACAGGAGCCTGTTTTCAGATTGCTGATGGAGCCCCCAAATCAGTCCTTAGGTGGCCCCAACACTGTCATCTTCATCCTTAACAGCCCAAAGGTGACCGTGCAGCCTACCCTTTGCCTCCCATCACCCTTCCCAATACCAAGACCCTTCTTCCAGGGCCTGAGCACCATCAATCACAAACAGCAGAGCCAAACCCTGCAGGGGCACCAAGCCCAAGGACCGAGGGCACTGCCCTTCCAGAGCACTGCCCCACCCGCCAGCATGAGCATCTCTTCACACACATCCCACCACCCAGCCAGCACCCGTCAGCACCCACCAGACTCCACGGGAGAGCCGGCCGGCGGAGCTCGAGGGAGCGATGCACACACACACACGTACCTCCCGGCTGCTGGCTGGATCCCGCCCGGAGGCTCTCGGCTCTTCTTTGCTAAGAGCACAGCGTCCTTCGGCGCAAAGCTCCCAGCTCATGATCCTGTGACTGACAGCACAAACGCAGTTCGGGCAAACAGCCGTCACCCACCCTAACACGAGATCGGCGCGGAAAACGAAAACAAACACTTCTGCCACGGACAGCGCTGGAGTATCACCGCGGCAGCGGCTTCACCAGAAGGCTTTGCTTAAACACTCTGTGATCCCAGTGTAAGCTACGTCTTTGCTTCTTGACATTTGCAAAACCCCAAAGTACTCGGCTTGGAAGAAATCCAAAGCAAAAAGAAAAAGAAAAAAAAAGAATCAACATTTTATCAGAGATGATTGTTGAGAGCAGTTTTACGGGGGTCCCACTCCAAGCGCATATTGCTTTTTGAACCCAGATCAGAACAACTGCCGGACTGGCAGTCCTGTATCCATCCCAGCACAACGACCAGCACCCTCCAGTGAGGGGAAGGGAGAAACGTGTGAGGGCAAGGATGTAAATACAGTGTGGATATCTGCTATAAGGACCAAAGGTGCTAGCTTAACTGTTGAGGGACAGGTCTGCAAACATACCGAGGAAGCAGGAGTTAAACTTCCACCTAAACCCTATTTTAGGAAATTTCATAAATGCTGACATTTGAGATTTTCCTAAACAGAGCTGAAATCACACGTTCCTCGCACAACCCCAGAGGAGCTCTGGCATGAGCCCAATGGGTAGGGATGGCCCTAGCCAAACAGGATCCTTGGAGATGCACACAGAGGATCTGTTTTCTTCCCAAATCCACTGGCAGATGCTGACATAACCCTGCCCAGGGCACCCCCAGGCAGTGCCGGACCCATAACCTCAGCAAAGCCTCAGAGGCAGGGTCACAGCCACCACTCTGAAGGTGGCCACCAGGGCCACCCTGCAGGGATGACACTCGGTCCCTGGCATTGGAGGAGCATTGCGCTTTGTCACTTGGGAAAGTCATTGTTTCAAGGAAAATAGAGGAGCAATATACTAAAGTATTTCTGGTATCTCTGTTTACAACTGAATTTCTAATCCCGCTCAGAAAACGTTTCTTGGGAACGTTTCTGTAGGCATAGCTTTGCTGGGAAACCTTATTATGCTTGGGCTTCAACTTGGGAGGTTACAACAAATCTATCTCACATCACTTATGGTGATCTGGGGACAAGTGACAGCTCAGGGCTCAGCCGAGAGGTCAAACAAGCAGCTCAATCAGGAGCAGGGAAAGCGGGAACATCCTCAGACACGCCAGCTGATCACAGACCACTGGGTGGGCACATCCCGGGCTCGTCTATGTGCACGTGGGGCACACACTCCCACTCTACTCGCAAAACCCACCGAAGTCTGTGGTAAGACATCCCCTCCCACACAACTCTGTCACTGCATTTGGCCCCCAATAATCTCTCTGATTACGCCAAGCCAAGGTACTCACACTTAAACCCTTTTCCCAGGACCAGACCTGTTGCCATTGTCACTTCTGCAAGAGCATTTCTAGTTGTGTTTTAATTTTAATGTCCCAATAAAAAGGGGAGTTTATGGTCCTTTAAAGTTGTAATCTTCCCTGCACTGGGTATGAAGGACATGCTTCATGTTTGTGGTGTGGGTGGAGGTAAGACTTACGATGTCCTCAAACTGTGCACCTCCCGGCTTTTAAGCATCCGGGTTTCAGAAGCGGTGCGGCACGCACCTGCGCCCCACGCCGCCATCCCTCAGCAACCCTCACAGCTTGTCTCAGCTTCCCATCTCCCCTCATCTGCTTGGTCGAAATGCACAGAAAAACTTCCAAGTCTCAAGTGGGAAGGAGTGGAAAGACTACCGAATTCAAAGCAGCAGACATGTCCGTCGCAGTGGCTGAATCCCAACATCCTTGGCCTTCAACTTGTGGTGCTCCAAGGCAGGGTGGAAGCAGCACCCCTGCACCCATCACATACCAGTACTTCACCCCCAGGCCAACAGGCTGCTGTCAGCCACGGGGCTCTCTAATGCCCTCCATGACTGAAAAGAAAACTTGGCTTTACTTGAGAAAACTTGACCGGACACCATCACCGCCCTTGAGAACGGCGTACTCCTCCACCCCGTCTGCCGCCTCTTTACAACAACAGCGTGTTTAACTCCTCGGTATTTCCCTGTACCATTTCTGTGTATGCTCCTACCAGGTGTCCTGTCCCAAGGGATGGTCCAGAAGGACAGAAGTCCCAGAGCACCTGGTCAGGCTGCCAGGATTTTACTAGACTCCACAGGTAGCTGCCCCTGGACAAGGGGTTTAGAGCCCATCACACGGTGCCTGCCAGCACCACAGCCACATAGCAGCATCACGCAGACTGCAAGATGGGCACAAGCGTGGGGCGCAGGACCAGCAGAGGTGGCAAAGCCCTTTAATTCCCTGGCTGTGAAAGGCCAGCCTTGTGTCTCTGCCAAGCACTTCAAGACTTGAACCTGGAAAGCAGAGCAAGAAGGAACCAAGCCTCAAGTTTCACAGAGCTCTTCTCACAGGGAACTACCAACACTTGTAGGTTTTATCTAATATGTCTCCACATTTGCCCATGCCTGAAGATGGATGAATGGGTCATGTACGCTTCAGATATAAAGACCTCAGCTAAACCACCGGTGAGGCTCTGTTGCCACTCTGAAACAACACCGCACCAGCACGCACACGGCGACCCTTCGGTCCCTGTCCCCTTGCCAGCCCCAGGGACGGATGCTCAGATCGCATGCACTGGTTTCTCCGTGTCAGTGACCACCATCCCTGCAGCCCAGCAGAAGCCACTCCAGAGGACGGAGCCAGCAAGCAAGGCAAGAGGCGAGCGCTAGCGCTTTCCAGAGGTGAGGTTTGCAGCAAGCACCTCCGGAGCCTCCCCAGTGCCAGAGCACACGGCACCCCCGAGCTCTCTGCACCGAACAGTGACACGACGGGCTGTGACCCTCGTGTTAAGTTTGTACGGCAGCATCCCCGAGCCAGGTCTGCACCTCCACACAGGCAGGTAATCCATCACCAAGAACAAAATCTACTCCCTCTGCACGCTTTTTCTGCAAGAAATACTCCTGACCGATCCCAGTAGCTCAATTACAGAGCTCTGGCTCCCTCTCCCCTACAGCTTGTTTTCAATCATGTGTTAGAAGGGCACGTAATGCAGAAACAAATCTGCACTAAAGATCAAGTAGCTCCCCCTACCCTGCAGAACTGAAGACAAGCCCCTCTGGCCAGCTGGAGAGGGCTCAGCACAGCAGGATCACCTCTCCAGCCCCACCACATCTTGACCTCCAGCAGCAACAACCGCCTGCCTCAGCCCCAAAACAGGCGGGGGAGGCCAACACTGACTGAGCCATGGCCAGGAACTCTGTGCCACCACCCAACGGGACAGTCCACGCTGGGAGATGGCCATTGCTCCAAAGCATACCGTCACCACGTTTCAAACCGCCCTCTGCTCCCCTGGACATGCTGGGGGGCCCCAAAACTGCCCAAGAGGATCACACGAGCACCAGGACTGGATAACGTGCTCAAGCCACCTTGGGCACTCTGCTGAAGAACTGCCACAGCAGCCCCGTTCAGCATCTCTTCCCTCTTCCTGCAAGATCTCTCCTGGGCTCTCCCCCACCACACAGGCAGCAGCCACAGCTGCCAGTTCAGAGACATAAACTGACCACAGAAATAAAGAGCAATACCACCGCATGGAACTGCTGCCCACTCTTTTGCTTCCTCCTCCAAATCCCACTCACTTGGTTTGAGAAAACGAGCTCAACATTGAAGGCTGGTCTTCCCTCCCCAATAAACTTGTTCTTCCCAGACAGAAGCCCACCACCCCAGGCAGCCTGACTGCCAGGTATGTGCAGAAAACAGAACAACCTCAAGCAAGAGCAAGCAGCAGCAGCAAGTGAAACAGCACAGGACTCATCTTCAACGCCAAGTCTGAGCACAGGGACTCCGATACCAAGTTCTGGGACAAGCGGGAGATGCCACAGCCGTCATTCAAGGACCAGCCCCAAGGAGCTGCAGACCAGAGCAGGTGCACAGAAAGGCTTGAGCAGCGAACAGAAAAGCCAGACCTCGCTCCCCCTCCCCCAGAAACACTGGGCTGCTGGACCGCGACCGGGGTGAAGCCCCAGCCGGTTCCTGTACTGTGAGATAAGGAGCTGGGAACAGCACAACCAAAGCTTCCCACCAGAGCAGGGCCACCGACACAGCCCCGGAAGGGCAGGCTTGGGTCTGGATCCACAGACACTCGTGGGTCCCCACAGCTTGGGAGCACCCAGGGAAAGGGAGCCAGCCGGGAAAAAACAGCCATTCTCAGAAGATCTGGCTTCAGCTGAAGCCAGCCTCACAAGGTCAATGTTCTGGCAGGGACACGCAAACCTCTGAGATGCTGTCTGCTATTCTAATTTTAAAACATTGCTGGAACGGTTCAAACGGCTAGTCCGATGCTACCCCCAGCAGCAGGGTAAGCCAGCACGCTGCACCCAAACCAGCCCCAAACCAGCCCCTGGCTCCCCTGACTTTGGCACAGAAGCGGCAGAGGCTTCCTGCGAGTGGAAACGCACGTTTTCCTGCAAAGCTCCCACCGGATTTTCCCCAAGGAGTTTCGGTCCTCTCCGGCTCAGTAAACCAAAGAGGAGCGTGACCTGCTGGAGCTCACCTGGGTACCGCAACAGGCAAAGTTACACAGCGAAAGGCGACTGGCCAGAAGAGATGAAGCTCTCTCACACGACTGCAAACCCAAATTACCACTTCAAAAAAAAAAAAACCCACCAGCAAAAACTCACAAGATGGGTTTTACCCCTAAAACTTACACCGAGACAATATAATGTATTGCCTGCCCCTAAACCTCTGGATCCTGCTGCAGCCCTCCCCTCGGAGGGGGCACCAGCAGCAGCAGAGACAGCCCCCCCAAGCCAAGACAAGCCCCAGCGCAGCTGTGGTTCAGGGTCTATTAAGCATGTTCTTATCGCATTATGTACTTCTGCCCAATTCCTTCCACTACAAAGGGAGAAGAGTTGGAAAGATACACTTCAGCTGCAGAAGCAGGAACGGTTAAAAAAGGAAAAGATCAAAGGTCTGTCATTTAAAATAGTAATTAATTCAAACCTGACCTATTAACATAAATTAAAAATTCAAACCACATCCAGGGCTACATTTCTTTCCAAGTAGTTTTCAAGAACCTCTAGTGCTGCAAGATAAGTTAATCGCACATTCCACTAATTTGCAACATGCACAGTGGAGGTTAACCTCCACTTAATTAGAACCCATTTTAATTTTGCAGGAACAGGGCAAGCACACTTCGTAAGAAACCCTGGTGGCATCATACCTCCCAGGGAGGGATCGGCAGCTCTTCACACTGCCTCCTCCCCTCATGCATCACCCCCTGCGGCCCCTCTCGCAGCCTGGGCTGCGGGAGCAGAGGCGTTTCACAGGGCAGCGCGGCTGCTGAGGAAGAGGGGGCAACAGAAGGAGGAAAGCGCGATCCTGCCAAGGGCAACGGGGAGGCACACGGACGCCAAACAAACGCCGGAGCCATCGGAGAGCCGGTCGCAGAGCGCTGACGGGCCAGGCGCGCGTTGTGCCCCAGTTTGCCTGCGAAGTAATGCAGGAAAACCGGCGCTGAACCAGGCTGGAGGTGCGCCACACGTGCAAGGTGTGACAGCTAAAGAGGAGGAGAGGTGGGGAGGACCAGGCTCCAGACAGCCCTTCCCCAGCAGCCTGCGGAGCGGGGTGAAACCTCGCCGCCGCCGTCCCTCCCACCTGACGAGGCTTCGAGCCAAACCTGCACCCGCTGGAGCTCCCGTGGCTCTGAGGGTGGCCAGGGCCGGTCGCAGCGTGGCTCCTCGGCTATTTACACACGTGTCCTCCCAGATCAGCCGGTCACCCTTTGAGCGGCTCGATGCTGCCAGCGCACACGGCTGCCTGGTCCCTGACAGATCGCTGCCACACCAGCTTCACTGCTGGGTCCTCACCCACCACGCTGGCCCCAGCCAGGAGCCAAGGACTCGGAGCCAAGCCCAGGAAGGCTCCCGGCACCTTCATGTGCCGCCAGCTTTGCCACCAGGCATGCTCGAGCCTTCTCTGGAGCCCTGTCTTCAGCTCTGCCTCTTCCCCAGCCTGGCCCAGTTTCCAAAACAGTTTCAAGCACACTTTTGGTTTAACCTACGCCAAAAAAAAACCCAAGTAAAAACAACCAAACAAACCATGCTACGGGGTTTAATTAAGCTCAATTAACCCAAACTGATGCAAACCATAATTCAAAGCAAGCTGAAGACATCCACCCTAAATTTTTTTCAAGACTGAAATCTCCATCCTGTCCAGGTCTTCTCTCCAAGCGGAAGGTTTTGCTGCAGGGTCACAGGGGGCTGCATTTCCACTGTCCTGAACCAATGCCACCCCTGGGGCCCCCAGTCCAGCAAAGCACGGGTCCCTGGGAGCCGCGGGGGTACCCACCCCACCACCCCCCGGATCAACGCCAGCGCCGCCGCACCTGCCTGAAATCACACCCAAGCCATCGGCTCAGCCCGCATCCACAGGGCACAGCCGAGGTTTCGCTCACACCCAGGGGAGGGGAAGGACAGGTTCTTGGAGCCGTGGAGATCCGTCTCCGGGCTGCGGGAAACACTGACCGCCTCGTGCGCAGGACAGCTCAGCCACCGCGCAGCAGGCTGCCGGCCCAGGGACGGTGCCCTGCGCCCACGGGACAGAAGTGCCCATTTGCCTTCTCACAACCTTTAATCTGAACTCCTTGTCCCACCCTTGCCAGCACTGCTAAGGACACCTCCTGCCACCACCAAGCCGAGTAAACTGGTGACTTCATCGCAGCTTCCTTCACCTAAATTGTCTCGGGAGACCCCACTGCTGCTTTCCAGCAGGCGCAGCATCCTCCAAGCACAGCTGCACAGCCCCCGCTTCCTTCCTCCCCACAGACCTCTGGTTTGCATCCACCGCTCCAAGCCCAGCACGGTTTTAACCTCAACCTCTCCTCCTCTGATAACAGCTCCGCAACAATGCCTGCATGCTTCTGGACAAGCAAAACCAGTAAATAACTGGTACACTCCCTGAGGTCCTTCTCTCCAGGACCACAGCACACAGCAAGAAGCTTCTAGCAGCTCTTTGGGGTTGGTGGGATTGATCAAGACCAGAGCTGAGCAGCCCCGGGGAGAAACAGGCAGGGCAGGAGCCATCACCAGCCCGGGCTCAAGCCCAGGGATGGGCAACAGCATCAACACCAGTCTCTGCTCCAGGATCAGACACTTCCCAGAGCGTTGGGCAGAAGCACAGTTGCACCCAAGTCCCCTCCTCCACAGCACCCAACAAACATGGGACAGCATCAGCACGCTGGAGCGGCAAAGCATGGACAGCTAGGGTGGGAAAACACCTGCAACATCTGCAAAAACCCTGCAATACTTCGGAAAGGGATACTCTGAATCCTTCCATTATATTTTTCTGTGAGGGAAGGCAAAAAGGCGCTTGAAATAAAATTATTTCAAGCTTTTTGAAGGACCAGATTGCCCAGCCTTCTCCAGTAGGAGTTTCTAGCCGGAGACACACTGCCCGGTGCCGTCCCCAACAAGCAGGCTGGCAGCACGTTCCTGAGGCGTCCTCTGGCCCTGGCCAGAGCTCAGCAAGGACAACTAAAGCAGATGTATTTTGAACAAAATTAGCCCTTTGCTGTCAGGCCCACTAAAAGGCAGCGTTCACCAGGCCTGCTTTCCCCGTGCAGAGCCACGCCACCAGTGAAAAGGTCACCACTGATCTGGAGCACACGAATTTTAACACACACCTGCCCCCTCGCCCCGGACAACACTGTTCTTCAGACCGCGCTTTTATCCTCAACCCCCCCCAAGTTTCTGCCAGGCTGCTCTTCGAGCCAGCACGTTTCGCCCTCAAGAAGACACGTTCCCACATCCACCCGATGTTCCCCATTGCTTTGCCGCTGCGGGAGCCGCACGCACAAGCACACGGGGCGGCCGCACCGCGCTGACCGACCGGCAGGGCCGAGCGCGCCGAGAGCCGGATGCGCCGCAGGAACGGCGAGGTCACCGACACGCGGGATGCTCCTTAAGGGTGGAAGGGGGACAGTTTCGACCAACCCAACGCAAGATGGCCTGCAGACCACAGCATCATGCAGTGTTTGTTCCTTGTCTTTTTTTTTTTTTTTTTTTGATTTTTAGGTTTTATAAGCTTTCACAGGTCTATTTTCCCTTTAATTGGTGCAATTGTTTTTAACCCTGCTCCTGGAGCCACGTTGCTATGGTTACCCCGCACAAGCCTCAACGAGCAAGGTGTATTTTTAGCATTGCCAAAATACATGTCTCCAACAGAGCTTTTCTGTACAGAGCTCTCCTTGTTCCACGACACAGGAATTAAGGGCATTCAATGGAATTAAAATGTGGGAAATTCAAAACCGATTAAAGGAGAGGCCCACGGTGCAGCCGGAGCGCGGCTCGAGCCCCCACGGTCCAGGATGCTGCGGCGGCACGTGGTTTCCCTCCACTGCCTGGACACACTCCAGAGCATAGCTAAGCCTTCGGTCTCACCAGGACCGTGGGACATGGTGGGACAGCTGAGATGACCAAGTGCTGTGATGGGTGGACATGGGCTCTTGGGACAGCAAGGAGGAGGAGTTGCTTGGGGTGCATGGGGCTGTGCCGTAGGACAGCCAACGAGCCAGTCCAGAGCTTAAGGCTCAGGGCTGGGGGACAGATCAACACAGGTGACATTGTGGTGGGTGTCTGCAGCAGACCGCCTAATCAGGACAAAGCAATTCAGACTTTCAGACAACTGGAAGCAGCTTTGTGTTTGCAGATCCTGGTCCTTGCAGTAGGCTTGAGCAAGCCCAATATCTGCTGAAGGAATACAACAGCAGGACTTGAGCAAACCAGGGGGTTTCTGAAAAGCACTGATGACAGCTTAACAGTGCAGCAACGAGAGAAGACACTCTGCTGGGTCTAGTACTTACAAACAAGGAACAACTGGTCAGGGAAGTGAAGGTCTTAAGCAGCCTTGGCTGAAGTGACCACAAGATGGTGGAGTTCAGGATTTCAAGAGGATTAAACAGGACAACTAACCTGCAGATCACAGCCCTGGACTCCAGGAGACCAGGCACTCTGCTTGTAGGAATCCTGTGGGACACAGTGCTGGGGAGAACTGCAGTCCAGGATACCCAGTTGATTGTTATGGATCGTGTCCTCTGAGCTCAAGAACAACCCATCTCCACTTCCTAGAAACGCAGCAGTAGTGGCAGGGATGAGCAAGGAGCTCCTGAAGTCAGACATTAAAAGGAAGTACACAAAGGGTGGGAGCAAGGTGACTCAGTAGGAATATCAAGTCACTGAGTCCATCCCAGAGGGTTGTCCTGTCATTCAGAAGTATCTCAACAGGCTTGGAGAAATGGGCCAACAGGAATCTCCAAGTTCATCAAGCAGAAACATTGAGTTCTGCAGCTGTCCGTTCCCTGCACCCACACCAGTGCTTCTGGGACCAGGGCGAAGGCATGGGAAGGAGCAGGAGGGCTACCACAAGACGGTAGGTCAGCAACCATGGCCTCGGTCTGCCAGGAGCTTTCACAACACAGACAGGCAGCAGCAGAGGAGCAGGTCCATGGAGCAGTCAAATCTCCAAAGCTGGATTTCCAACCTACAGCCATGGCAGTGGCTACACAAGCTTGTATTTTCAGTATTTCCTCCCACTGGCTGTTATTTATTTAAGTGTCCACTAGATCATCACCTCCAACACCCCACGCAGGTGGTAGGAGAGCGCTGGTGGAGCAGCGGAGCCAGCCAGCCCCCTGTGTACACCGGACAAACGGTACTTCGCTGTTTATGGCCAGCTAGACCGGCAAACCCGAAGGTGCAGAGATTGCAGCCCACAAACTGCCGCAGTTCCAAGACCTGGCACCCCTCCAAGAGACGGACACTCCCCAACATCAGTTCCCTCAATTTCAGGGGAAAAAAATACATCTGAACTGAGCCAGAAGGAAATGCGGGGAAGGAAATGGAAAGTATAGCAAGGATTAACAATATTTTTGCTGCAGTCAGCAAGTGGATTAGGGGGAGGGAGAGGTGGGGGCTCCAGCAGGAACCCGTCCTTTTGCAGAAAGCCTCTCACGGAAAAGGACATCTTCAATGTAAGCTGCTGAGCTGTGCGCACTCCAAGAGCCAGACCCAGGTTCCTGCAAGGACCCATCCAGGAGAAGGGGGAGCACAAGGAAGTGGAGGCCACGGTGCTGGCAAGAGCCATTCCCCGCATCGACTCGTGGTGCTGCAGCGCTGCTACCCCTCCATCACGCCCCCAGGGAGCTGCCAGGCAGGCGCTGGAGAAGACCCACTCACCTCCAGCACGTGTGGGATGGTGAAGTTCAGCCTGAGTCCAGCTCAGAAGCTACGCTCTGGCTCAGTTTACAGGTATGGGTGCTACCAAGAGAGACCGAGGGCACGGCAGGTCCCGTGGTCTCACAGCGCACCCTGCGATGCCCTGAGCGAGGCACAGGGGAAGGGGCCTGCTGCTGCCCATCACCACGGCTCTCCCCTTGCTGCGCAGCAGCTGGGTGTGCAGAAGACACTTGCACAACCGCCCCACCTGTAAGGAAAAGCATGTCCCGCTGACAATCATTTCTCCAAGTCACCACCGCAGCAGCGGCTCTCAGTACCCCGTCCTCTCCAGCGGCATTCAGCCCTGCCCACCCATCACAGGTTGCCTTTTCAGCTACACACCACCATCATCAGAAAAAAAGAAAACCAAAGAAAAGATACTAGAGGTGCAAATACCTAGGAAGACATCTCCTGGTTTAGAAAGCCATGTATCTGACGGCCCCTGGGGTCTTGGCAGTTTGTGCAGACTAAAGAAAGGAAGAGTTTGGAGAGACACCCAGCAAAGATGTTCCTGCTGCTAATGCCCCTCCGAACACCCCTACGGACAGCTCTGCACAGAGGAGCCACACTCCGGACCACGATCGTTTCTGGCTGAAGCTGGGTTCTGCCAGCATCACTCCAGGGGCACTGTGCGTCTGGAACGATGCCTTCCCAAAATAATCCGCACAATTCGTTTCAGAGTTGGAGAAGTCTGCCAGCAGCTACACTCATGCTGTCCCATCTCTTTCACAAGGACATGAGTAGTGATTGAGCACTCTAGCTATTCAAACTGATTAGAGCAAAACAAACTAATTTTGTTACAAGGCAATGATCTGACCTCGTTAACGACGTGAGTAACTCGCTAACAATATTTTTCTCTTACACAGCGATGTCTTTCATTAGATCTCAAGCTGTTTTACAAAGGAGCCCAGGACATTCCTACAAACCCATTTTGCATGGGAACAAACCCAAGCCAGCGCCCGCATACCCGGAGCGCTGTTCCCCAGGAAGCAATCCGCATCCCATGCTGTAAGCACACATGGAGAAACACCACCGCCCCTGCCAGAAACAATAGCCCGAGGTGCCGGCGTGCGGAGCAGCCTTCCCCCAGCCTTCCCCCGTGTCTCTTCAAAGCGGGCACCAGGACAAGCTGGTACATCCCAGCCAAGGCAGATCCCTGCCAGACCTGCACAGCAGGTTTCCTCCTCCTCTTCCTCCTCCTCCATCACAAACCCATGTCTCACCTCTTCTTTATGAATGAGAATGCCTTCAGACATCCAGGCTCTCTGCAAAGCCTCACAGCAGTGAAGAGATGTTGCCATTCTGTGAGATTTCACATCACGGTTATTAACCCCAACAAACTCCCCGCTGAGCTGACCAGCAGCTCGCTGGAGCGCTCACACCCCTCCCCTCTCTCAGTAGGCATCAGCCACAAAACAAACCTACCAGCCACCCTCGAGTCAGCCCCCCTCCTACACGAGGGACGGGCACACTGGCAAGGATCCTTCCTAATCGCTACCTTGAAGAGCCACCTCCACAGACCATGTTTTCCCTTTGCCCTTTAGGGGATTAGTGTACTTAGCAGGGTAACCTCACCTCTGCTACAGCGCAATGCTCAGACACCGCCAGGAGTCCCAAACAGGGGTACGCCCACGTCCACTCAGCACGTCCCAACTTCACAGCCTGGGGAATAAGCTGCCCCAGCAAGAGCATCTCTTCTCATGCCTGGGAAGGAGAAGATACGCTCTGTCATGTTTCAAGGACAACGTGGAGGGAAGACCCTCATGAATGACACCCTAAGGGCTGGGATACGGATCCTGCTGCTCACCCAGGGAGAGGGGCCGGGACCCCAGTAGGTAGCAGCAGGCAGATTAGGAAGCAGGCTGCGGCACAGGAAGGTTTAAACACTCCTCACTCAGCATCACCTGATTTAACCCACCCGGCATCACCGAGTCATCTGCTCATGGGGATGCGTACCGCCACCTATGGCAGTCACAACACAGCTCCCCCTTCAAGGCCAAGCCAAGGTTTTCCTCTGTGCTTGCACAGAAGGGCAAAAAGACCTCAAGAGACCACTGCCATAGAACACCCACCCCACCTTTCCTTCTGCCCTGCAGCCAGAAGCCTCCCAGCACTTCCCAGTCACTGATTAACAAGGTCTTACAGCTCTGCTCCCGGGGACCTAGGAACCACAGTTGTCCCTATCCCACAGATGATGAAAAGCCTGCACAAAAGGAGAGGACTCTGTTTGTGGTCCCCACAGACTATAGACATGTCTGGAACTCCAGGCAGATCCGTGGACACCTGCAAGCACACGTGGCACCACAAGGTTGCATCTAGTAGGGCGGGCAATGCCTCCCCCTCCTGCCAAGCCATGGGGAATTACTGCGTGCACCTTACAGCCCCCAGCCAAGTCTGGTATGCAGGTTAATAAGCAGTACCGATATACTCAGCTTATGACCCAAAAAATGCATTTAAGGAAGACATTCATCCAATTTCCCCTCTGTACTGTTAAAAAGGGATGCTTGTGAACCAGAATAGCAGGGAAAAGAAGGGGCTCAGCCTAAGGCGCTTGAGCACAGCCAGAGGGCAATTACGCTCCTCCCATTTTAATGGCACACCAATATACACCAAAGGGGGGAACTTGCAAGTGAAAAGTCTCAGAGGGACTTCTGGGGTCTCTTTGTCCATCAGTGCACACTGTTAGCACTCCACAAAACACTAAATACACGGCAGGCAGCTGCCTGACTCTTCCTGCCTGCAGACTCACACGTGGGCAGCTCTGCCAGCGTCACTTTGGACGCTCAGAGAGGCAGAGTCATCCTCTGCTGCAGCCGAGTGCTGCACCACACAAGCACTGCGCACCTTGAGGTGGTGGTGTCCCCAGACACATCCTGTAAATAAAAAGAGCGAGAACCGGGTTTTACACTGCGGACATTCCATCACACACCGTGGAGGCAGGCTCCACGGTGAGCGGCCGGCACACACGGGGTGTCCATCTGGGTGCTCTGTAACCCACAGCAGCTGGGGGGAACAGGGAGAAGCCCTTCGGAGGACAGGTAGGCTGCTGCCTCTCCTTTCGGAGAGGGCTCAAGAATGCTAACCCCAAAGCACACGGAACAGGGGCAGCACAGACACTACACCCCCGGGAAGCTGAAGGCACGGTAAGGGAAGCGATGACAGCTCAGTGACAGCTACATCAACATGCACAGAGCAGCGCTGCATCTGCCAGCACGTGGTTCAGCACAGCGGGACCAGACCCCAGTGGCCAGTCACCACCGCCACTGGGAACGGCGCCAGAGGAGCACCAGGGACCACAGGGCTCAGGGCCCAGCACCCTTCAGCCTTTTAGCATTTCATCCTTCCCCTGAAGCACTTCTCAGTGACTACCAAAACACTTCCTCAAGTCTGGAAGCCCTTGTGCCTTGATGTCTATCCATGAGCTTCACAGACATCAGAAGAAAACAATTCTACTAAGTTCTCCTGGTTCCCTTTTTCAACTCCACTGTCATGTGGACACAGACCCTCTGACGCAGAGGATCTCAGCCCGGGACCCAAGCACATTTCACATTAAATGAACTCTGCCAGACATCTGAAAGAGATCTTGTCGGTCATTCTGCTTAAGAGCTAGAACTCACAATTTCTCAGCATGGAAAATCACATTTTCTACATGTAGGTAACACATGAAAAGCTTTCAAAGGTCCAAAAAACAAAGCCATCAATTTATCACAAAAAGTAACTTCCTATTAAAGCTTTTGAACGCCTGTGCTCTCTAGTGCAAACGCTCCGCCTGCAGCAAGCTGTGCCAGACCCGCGTGCCCAGGGCTGCAGGCACCAGCAGGAGACTCTCAGCATCGCCACCGCAGCCCGACGGGGCTGCACACACGCCCAGTACCACTGAACGTCAGCCATCACCCCGAGGGGACCCAAGCGCACCCATGGGGTGACCCCAGCTGGCCGCATCCTTTCCCCTGCCCTCAGCGACAACACGTGGCTGAGCAAAGCGTGGCTCAAACAGCATCCGAGCGCCCAGACACACTGCCAACCCTTCCTTGAGGCAGGGAGAGGAGCTGCGAGGGAGTCCCGTGGCCCCAGCTGCAGAGGGAACTCCCGCCCTGCCCAGCAGCCGAAGAGGAGCAGAGACCACAGCAACTGGTTCCACCTGAGCAACGGCATCCAGCTCACCCTGCTACTCTGCCTCGGACAATTCAGTGCCGCTGAAATGTCACTGCTGTCCCCCTGTTCCAGGCTCATCCTCCAGGTACACGGCCTCACCCTCCAGCTACACAGCCTTTCTTCATCCCTTCTGGATCTCAGAGGGATGGCACGATTTGGCCCACGTGCTCTCACGCTGACCCAAAGAAACAGATAACCCTGGTTTTGAGACAACTGCTTAAACTAGCGGGAGGCTCCAGCAGCGCTGGTGCAGCAGACAGGCTCAGGGATGCAGGAAAGCAGCAGCAGGGTCTTGGGGCTGTGCGGGGCCAGGAGCTGCAGGGGCTGGCACTTGTCCCTTCCTGCTCTAGGGCCGGCAGCCCCAGCAAACAGGCTGTGGCACGTTACACTGCCTCAGCAGGACACAGCATCACTCACCTGCCACAGCTGACCACAAAGATGTCGTTTCACATCTCACCACTAAAGCAGGGAGAGACTTGAGACAAGTCAGAAGGAAAGGGCAAGAACAGCTTGGAAGGATGCAGGTTGCAAGAGAAGAAACTCCACCCAAGCTGCCACATCGAGCTCAGCCCAGGGTCAGTGAAGCAGCCAACACACATTTCTCCTTTTGGGAGAGACACAAGCCCCCACGAGCGGTGGCTGCGGCCCCAGAGCTGCGGCAGCCGGAGAGCAGCCAGGCACCGCCAGCGGTGCACCAAACGGCATCCCCGTGCCCTCGCCAGCTCCCGCTGCCAGGAGCCAGGACAGACGAGGCTCTCTGTTACGCTTTGGCTCAGCTCCCCACCACAAGCGACGTCCCCTGCAGTTGTACTTCCAAGCGCTGCCCGGGTTTGCCCAGCCACGCTGCTGCCGGCTCCAGACACACGGTCCCTTCCGCTGCTTGGAGGGGAGCGGAGCAGCCTGGGCTGCCAGGCTCTGCCCCAGCCCTGCCCTGTTCCCGGCAACTCCCCACGTGAACCACGCTGCAAAGGGCAGTAAACGGTAATTACTATGGCTGAGCCCTGTGCAAATGACAATCATTTGCCCTCTTAAAAAAAAAATTAAATCCTGAAAGCTAACAAGAAGTGTGTTTGCTTTCAAGTTATAACTCACTGGAGGTAAAGGGCTGATAATTAAAAGACCAGTTGCCATAATGACTGCCACCCTGAGGATAACAGCTCGCCCTTTTCTGACCACTGACTTCATTATCCTGTAGGAACACACAATTCGCTGTCACCAACATCTCACCCAGATGAACATCAGAAGTGCAACTTGCTCCCCACTGACAACACAGCAGATGTCGCTGAGAAAGTTATGATAGCTCCTGCACTGCACCGGGCAGGAGATGCCTTACCCCAAAAGCAGACGTTCTCCAGGAAGAGACACGGAGGTCGTGGAGGAAAGGCTCTTCTGCAGCAAGAGGCAACCTCACCAAAAGCGTTTGTCCTCCCTACACCTTCAGCCCCTCTCCCTGCACTGGGACTGACACAGCTCCAGGCTGCAAACACAAATGGCCTGTGGGTGCCCTGGGTCTGGAAAGCATGTGAAGGATCTGTCAGCATCAAAACAGATGTGGATTGTTGCTTAGCTGAACGGGAAGAGGAAGGACATAACCTAATTCATGCAACTATTATGAGAAATATAGAGTTTTCATAACTTTAGATGAGACAAGTAACATTAAATAAAAACATCAACCAAGAACACCTCTGGCGGGGTGAAAGCTGGCAAAGGTGAACTTTCCAGTCCCCGGGGACAAGCTGGGATAGGTTTCCCACCTAACAGCACTACCTTTAGGGAAGAAATGCAGCTACACAGCAAGTTGTACGCTCCTTAAAATGTGGGATGACTTCCAGGGACCACATGGGAGTTCTCAGCACCACAGTGAAATTAATTCAGGCAAGTAAAGCAAAGCAGCCGCACCCTGGAGGATGATACCATCAGAGAAAGCCCAGGTTGAAGATGTGCAAAGCAACTTTCCCTGGTTTTAATTATTTCTAGGGTTACTGTTTGACAGGTAAAATATTTACGATAAAGAAGACAAATAGCTCCCTATTTTACTGCTGTAATTGTCAGCTGAGAGCAAGAAAAAGTACCTGTAGGGTAAAGATAGCGAGGAGAAGCAAGCTGCTCCTGAGCACCACACTTTGCATCCCCTTTTGAAGGGGACCGTGCAGGAAAGCCGAGTGTGAGGCAGACACAAACCAGTCCTTCACTTGCACGCTTTTCAACGGGGCAAACGCGCATCCACCAGCCCGGGCTGTTCATCCCCACATTTAAGCACCCTGCTGACTCCTGGCCTAAAGGAACCAGCATCCAGGACTCACCTCCTCAGTCTTTTTTTCTTTAAAAAGACACAGAACTTCTGGCTCATATTGGAGAATAACCTTTCCAAGGAGCACATCTAGACACACTGTATTCTTAGGAGAGCCATTCCTGCGGTTTCGGCTGGCTGAATCCCAGTGCCACCTATACGAGAACCTCACTTGTCCCCCCACTCTCAGACAAGCCTGAGGAAATCCAGCTTTCTGCACCAGAAGAGGAAAATAATCTCCATGGGGACAAAGCAGAGACCAGAGCTGCTCCGCACCGCGACAAGTTGTGGCTGCAAGAGCTGGGACAGCACCCGGCAGGCTGGGAAGAAAACAGCCCACTGCTGGCACCGTTGCCTCACTGGACCTCACATTTTCTATAGGAATCTCGAAGCAAAAGGGAAAAAAAAAAAAGCTGTAGTGATGGAATTAACCTGCCAGAGGAGGAAGCCTCAGGACACACAGCAATGCACCGGGATCACCGCAGGACCCGCTGAACGCACCGATCGAAAGGGAAAAAAAAAATATTCCCTTCTGAA
>VWZZ01000191.1:298823-325092 GCA_013399095.1 Psophia crepitans
TGCACCGAAGCAGCACCCCAGCCTCGCAGCCTGATGGCTTGGGCAATCCTGCTACCCTAAGACAAGCCAGAGGATCAAAAATCCTACGGCACTTTTCCACCGCTGCAAACTCCTCTCTGAGAGCTGTTGTTCCCTGGGCTTTTCCCAGGCCCTGCTGACTGTTCCCCCTCCCCACTTGCCCTGCTTTTCACTAGCGATGCGGCTGTGGGCTGGTAATGCATCCCAGGTGCAGCCCGCAGCACCCGCCTCTCTGCACCCGCTGCCTGCGCTCACCCACAGCCACACCCCACCTGCAGCCTGCCAGGGTGGTCACAAGCACGCACCCAGGCGCCGGGGGTGGGGCGGGGGGCAGCTCTGGGGCGAGGGCTTTTGTGCACCTTTGCGTGCTGAGGGGCCGCACATCCCTCGTGTGCCAGCGCCACGTGGAGCGGCTCTGCCACCTGCCCCGATGGCAGGCCCCGGTCACCGCTGCTTCCCTGCAGCGCCGCGTTGCTGCACGATGGCTCGCTCTCTGTCGTTGCTGTGCTACCCCAGACCGACATGCAGTGATGCAGATGGAAGCAGGGGCAGACCCTGTTCGTGCAGCCTCTTCAGCCAGCCCAAAAATTGGCACTGTCCAGTCACTGCCTTCGATACTCTCTGCCACTATCTGTCACTGCCTGGTGCTCTGTCTGGTCACTGATGTGACCGCCTGCATGGGCGCTGCAGGGTGGGGTGGCAACCACAGGAGGGCATGCACACATTCTGGACAAAACAAATGGGTGTTCGGTCTGGAACATTCTACACACACCTCTGTTAAATTTGAGTTTGCTGTTTTCTTCCTGTTCCCATGTTGTGCACATCCAGCTGCCATGTGCAGGGCCACAGAATGTTTAATTCAAGTTAAATAATTCTAAGAACACTCAGACAGTGATGATTTGTGTAAGAGGCCTCTGCTGCCAGCCCGAGAGGTTTGTGGGCTGCCGTTGGTTAGCAGCGCCCTAACATCAGGCTTTGCCTGCTGATTCGGAGGGTGAGAGTTCTGTGATTTACCAGCCAAGCTGCCCAGAAGCACTGAGAAATAAACGTGCTTATGTACAGTGCGAGGATCGCCCCGGGAAACCCGGTGTGAGCACCAGCCTTTGGGCCGGGAATAGCAGGGCCTCATCACTCCGTCTGCTGAACAGCATCATCCTCACACTTCGGCAAAACACAAGCACACAAAGTAAACCATATAATTCAGTAGGGGGAAAACATACTCTAGGGCTGAGAATGAGATACTGCAATGAAAGTGTCTGCTGAGAAAGGCAAGTACATTTTTCTTTGTATGATTAAACAGAAAAAAACTCATGATAGGCCCACGTCTGGCAGAGGAACTGTGGTCTGAGCTGCGCTCCCAAGCCAAAACGCTCAAGGCATGCTCTGAATAAGGAAGGAAAAATGCTTTCCCTTCTCAGTCGAGAGTGCCCTTGGTGCAAAGCGTCAGAGCCAGAGATTGTGGGGTAGAAGCAGCCGCTCACCAGGGCTCGGGCTGAGCCCGAGCGTGCAAACGCAGCACCGGGTCCTGCCCCCACGGTGCTTGCAGTTAACAGTCAGGGCGTGCGAAGAGAAGGGGGTCTGACATACTGACACGGGCTGCATTGCACAGCACCGCTTGGGGCATGCTGCTGCCCCCTTGGAGGGCAGTAGGCTGGAGGTGCCGTTGCTCTCTGCGGTGACTCTGCCGACAGCCTGCCCCAGGCTTCCCTGCAGCTGAAGGGTTGCTGCGGGGAGGAGGTCACGACAGGAACGGTAGCAGAGCATGGTTGCCTAGTCTGGAGGTCCAAACCCATGGTGTCCTGAAGGCCAAGAGGTGCAGCGGTCTCAGGACAAGTCGAAGGACACCAGAAAATGCTGGTGGGCTTTTTGGCTTCTAGCAGTGATGACTTTCTTATATCAAATGTTGCCACTGGCCAACCTGCCTGAGCAGGGAGCAAAGTCTGCTGCAAAGGCCTGTCGCGGTGTCACGAACATCCTTCTCCACCATGGCAGTAGTCCTATTTTAGATCGCTTCTCCACACAGGCAGACAAAGGGCCTCTTCACCTCTCTTCAGGCAGCTCCAAATCAGCCGTGGGGTAGTGGGCTACCAGAAAAATGAGCCATAATTAATGCTGAAAGTCTCTCACCTCCCAGTTCTGTAAGCCTCTGAAGTGCAATCATTCTGTGATGGCAGGGCAGCCTGATGGACGAGTCTTCCAGAGTGTGTTGGTTGCTTTTTGAGGGTCAAGACACCAACTCTGCTTTAAATCACCGGACAGTGCGTGAACAAGGCTAACAACACTAACTTCAACACTGGCATTTTGCACCCATGAGGCCAAATCCTGCCCTGGCAGCAGAGCTCCAAGAAACTTGGTGTAGTACTCTCCTGTTTATCACAGTTAGCATCAGGGCCTGCCTGGGGCTGCAGATAAGAAAACAACAAAAATCATCCTGCTTGACACACCTACTTTGCTTCTGGGACAGGTGTTGGGTCTTATCTTCTGCTCATCAGTGATTGCACCTTCATCACAAGGCCTCCTTCGTACAAACTGGCTGTCTGTGGTTTGAGACCCACCTACAAGAACCTTGTCTCACTCCTCTTCCTACAAAGCCTTCCAGCTCCAGGGCTTCAGACACAGCTGAATCACGGTTTGTAACAAAGGCAGCTGCTAATGAGCTGACCCCAGATGCAGCAATGGATGGTACTTGCTTTGTGAAACACTGATCAGAGAGCTGTGCTTTCTGGTTGCAGAGTGTAATTAACAATGATTTCTAAAAAATCACATTCAGGTTGATGAAAAATGCCAGGTCTGACAGCTTATGAGCATTAAGGTATCTCAGCAAAGAAGTCAAGCTCTCTCTTGACAGAAGTCACTTTATACCTAATAAGCATTTTTGGATTTCAGGTCCCATGTTGGTTCCTTGCAGAACCCTTCACAGAACTGATCATGACCCAAAGAGAGCAATTAGCACAACTCATTAAAATCTAAGAGGCCACTGACCAGGAAGGTATACCCAACTGAGAAACAAATGCTTTGAGCCCTTGGGAATTCTCACACAACCAGCTTTCAAGACATTACTGCTCAGAATCATTGCTAAAATATGCAATAATATCAACAACAAAACAGAATATCCAGACTTCCACAGGTATCATATGCAATACCATTCTCAGCAGTCTGTCCAACTCTGGTCAGCATCTCTTCTTGGACTGTAAGATATGCTAAGTACAATACAAGGAGCACGCTGAGCATCCTAGGGCATTGTATGGAGACACCGGTGCTCAAACCGAGTAAGAGATACAAACACGTCCTGGGATAGAGGTTACCAGAAAAACACCACAAAATTCTCTCTGATCTTTGTCTCTCCCTTGTTTGCCTTCTCACAGAGGCATCCTCTCTAGCAGAGAGGAAAACACGACATCCCTGCTCACCTGGCAGCAGTAGCTGGGAGGAACATGGGGGAGAGCAGCTACAACCCTGTTTCTATATGCTCTGGATACCTGTGCACGCGTTGGTGTGGCCTACTACCCAGGCAAGGAACCTTGCCCTTCATTTCCACCCGTTGTGCAACAGCAAAACACACTGAGCCATGAGGCAGCTGGAGTCATGACGGGACCTGTGCTGTCTCCTGCTGGGAAGCCTGGCCTCCACAAAGTGCCACCTGAGAGCCATGGGACTTGGATAGAAGGAACCAGGGAGGAGACAAGGCAGAGGTGGAAAAAAAAAAACAACCAAAACCCTGTTGACTGAGTCTCATAACACTCAGATGTGAAGAAGGTTTATTTTATTGTATCTGTTTTACAACTAAGCAACTGAAATATCGAGGAAAGTTGTTTCAGTTCAGGGGGTGAGCTTCATCTCTTGGAGATCACCAGGATGGTGCCTATGCGTTATTTGCATCCTACTTAATCTCCCAGAGTTTAAACTTGGCAATGATCCCTTTGTTAGGCTCTTCTAGGGTAACAGCACTCGTACCAAGTTTCAGGGACAGCCAAGAGATTATGCTGTTACCTGACTGTGCTGCCATCGAAAGCAGGCAGGTTCAGCGTAAGTGGAGTTAGACCATTCCCAAGTGATTTTGCAATCCACCTCAAACAGTTCACAACCACAATAACATAGAAGTTTGGTATATTCCTAGATTTTAGAGGCTTAATGAATGAAATGATGGGAATTACCTCAGAATGACATCAGAGCACTATGATGTTTAATTTAATGGAATACTGGTTGCATTCCCTTAGCTCACATTAATTTGCAAGCCAATGTAGGACTAAGCTTCTGATTTAAAGCCCTCTAATGAATTCCTTCTTCACAGGGAAAACGCAGGCTCTGTAAGTCTATTCATGTCGCAAGAGAACATAAAATGCCAGCCCTGCCAATGAAAGGCAATATAATCAGCAGTAAAAGCTCAGATCTCTTTTCATATATGCTCTGACAAAAAAGAAAAGGCAGAGCAGATAACTTACCCACTTGTAAAATTACTTTAATGGGAGGGGAATGGAATTGTAAGTTTACCTTAATCAGGTAATTTGGAACATCTTATTGCTACAAGGAGGACAGGTTATTTTTTAATAAGTCTTAATATGAACCAATTTTTCATTTCTTTCGCTCTTGCTTCCAAATTAAATTCTGCACCTCATCACTGTGATTACTTCTAAAAGCTTATAAATATTTCATTATTCTTTATTACTGCGTTATGCTCACCGACAAACATTGGAAGCACCGACTCCATTGTTTATAACTTCAGGTGTCCCTATAAACTTACTCTGCTCTATACTGGGAGGAGAGAGAGAAATAATCTCTTTACATGGTACCTTCTGTATTGCCTATATTTCAAAATATAATTGCAAGCAACATATCATCATGTAAACCAAAGTGATGTCTTTGTCTAGAACTGTTGAGACATTTGGATTTCTAGGGGTATGACTCCAAACCTTCACAAAGCTCTTCAAAATGGAACAGGCTGTAGGTGTTTGCAGAGGCTTTCCTGAGTGCTTTGGAACTATAGTTGTGACATCATATGGCACCTTCAAAACAGCCCCTTGCAGATGACATAGTAAATAAGATTTGGCAAAAGATAGAACTGCAGAAATCCTCCTTCCCAACAGCAGCATTGTGATACATCGCTGTAGGTTGTGGATGCCCCAACTCTGGAAACACTCAAGGTCAAGTTGGATGGGGCTCTGAGCAACATCTCTAGTTGAAGATGTCCCTGCTCATTGCAAGGGGTTGGACTAGATGAGCTTTCAAGGTCCCTTCCAGCCCAAAGTATTCCGCGATTCTATGAACTCCAAATGCAGACGGCAGACATGAGATCCCTCACAAGAATGTAGATTATTCCAGCATAGTTTTCTGTAACACTTTGAAATCCTTCTTAACTAAAAAATCTTGCCTGCCACCAGTCAGCACTATGGAATTCTGATTAAACGATGTTTAACATCCAAGTCCTGAGAGTCTCATTACTGATAATCTTGAGTCTTAATAATGTTGAATCAGAGCAGAGAAAGTGGGCATTTAACTGGATGAGCTGGTTTGTTTCAATGTCACTAATATGCCTATAGGACAGAATAGGGTAGTAAATTGAACAATGGGATTAATTTTTAATCAAAGCTATTGCTGTTTTCTCTGTGGCCGATGTTAAGCGTACGAGATATATTGTATGATCCATCTCAGTCCTTCACATGAGTCTCGGCACACCCAACCCTATTCACCCCATGAATAAACTTGTCAAACATCCATTAAAGCAGGCAGCTCTTGGTAGGAACTATCCATGTCACCTGCTGCCTTGCCTGAGTTTTTCAGATCTAATTTCAGCCTTTCATTAATGGACAATGACACCTAAAAAGTTTTGAGGAATTTGAACATCCCATTCTCAAGCTGCTGCAATAAGCAGTCACTCTTTTTGGAGAGCAGATAATTAGCATTGTCACTTAAATGGCTCATATTAAAACACGGGCCAGAAAATAGTGCTTCAATTTTTGTAAGAAGCCATCTCAAATTATCCAGTTGCATCAGGAGAGATACTCTAGTTTCCTCCTTTCCATCTCTGTAACCCTTACAAACCGAAGTTTATAAAGAGAACCTATAAAAGAGAGCCTATTACTATAGGCTTTACAAACACAGCCCATCGCATTTACAGTCACATGGAAAGCATCAAAACGCCAGGTCTTTCCTATCTTTTCTTTAAAGAGAATCTTAAATGGCCAGAGAGTAACAAACCACTACTGAAAGACTGCAAGCACTACAGGGGAAAAAAAAATCTGAAAATTATCTTTTCTTCTGAAAAAAAGGTTATACTTATTGTTTCAAAAGCTCAAAATCATAAAAGTTAGGTGAAAAAGTATTACACACTGGTGAACAAAAGACTGAAGCTGACAGGGCACAGAGGCGCATGCAGATGGCATCCCCAACCCGCGCAGATCAGAAGGTCAAAATCCCCTCTGGCACAGCTATTCCCTGTAAACCCACTGCTTGGATTTACAGTCTCCCAAGCGGCAGGCCGGCAGGCAGGGTTACACAGCACCGTACCCGTGCTGGGCAGCGTGCCGCAGCCTTTTCTCCTGCGCAGTCCACAGGACAGGGCTGCAGACAAGGTCTGAAAACTTTGCTGCCAACTACTTTGAACCCATACACAAATCAAGGACTCCTAAGCAAGTAACAAACAGCTTATTTTTTTTCTCATGCTGTTTTAGGTCCTCTGGAGGAAAACTTTTCTTAGTCGTTTGCAGCAGCCTGCGCGCTTTGACGCCAGCTTGCTGAAAGGCCCCTGGCTGGGGTGGCATAGTGCTTACACGGCCACACCGAACACACGTAAGCACAAAGTTACTTTTCAGTTTACAGGCCCTTAAAGTGTAGTAGCTCTCTCACAAAAGAAATAGTTTGAAGTATTTGGACTACTTATTTTGAAAACAAAGAACAAATATACAGTAATAACCTGAGAAGCATCCCAGCCATTCTCGTTTACGAGCCATTTGGGCTGGCTAGTCCGGGACTTTTGTTGCACGATCAAAACTGGACAAGGGCACAAAAACCACTCATGGTTTGATAAAGACTTCCTAATGTGAAAGGAGATTGGGCTTGGCTATATCAGAATGATAGCAGCTTCATATGAGTTCCAAAGTAACGTTCATATTGCAGCTGTAAGAACATTGGCCGAGGGTGGGTTTCACCTTTTCTGTGCAGCCGAAGGTGCTAAAACCAGATGAAGAACGTGCTGTGTTGATGACACACCAACCGCTCAAGCTGACTAGTGTGAAATGCTGTTTTCACTGTTACACAAGACTGGTTCACAGCATTAAAATACGTAATGTATGATTATTTCAAGACGTGTACTGTATGTTACCTCATTATAATGAAAACAAAAAGTTGAACTTACAACCCTCTTTATGTGCCCAGACTTAGAAGTGAGTTTATTTGTATTTTACAAGACATTAAGTCACCTTAAAAAGTTAATTTTTAGTTTGACATTTTTAAAATCTAGTATTTTTAGTAGGAGCTTCTGTTAGAGAAAGTCTTTTCAGCAGATCTCAGGCTGCCTCACAAACTTTAAGACCTTGCATTTTGAATTCCAACGAAACGCTTGAAGCTGGCTCGTGCTTTTCTTCAGCAAGCCGATGCTTCTAGGGAAATCACGTTAGCACAAAAACACCCCAAGCCCAATTCATGGAAGCCAGACCTGTTTTTCTAAACGTAACAGAGAAAGTTCTCTTGCCCTATTTATAGGCAAAGACCACAAAGATCCCAGTTACAGGGATCGGTTCAGGTTTCTTCACCCAGTACGCAAACTAGAACGCACGCCCAGCTCGTCTGCCCGCCCTCAGCTTTTCAGTAGGTGGTATAATTGGGGTAGGTGCTCCATGAGTTGGTGGTCACAATTACCCCCGCCCAAATTACCTTTCCCGTAGTCTCTCAATACTTTTGCCGCTCCCAGATGGTTCTTCAGGGTCCGCTGGTCAAAGTAACGATTAGTCAGTTACGCTCCTACCTCTTGACAACCAGGCCTTAACGAATACGTTGGCTGGGTATATATTAACTAACATACTATACAACAGGCATTCTTAGCTTAACCCAAAAAGGAACTGTTTGTAACTTCTCAGCTACAAGATCACGGTTATCTCTTGAATTTGATGCAAGATATCAATTCCCCCCTTTGAGACTCATATAGCTTAAAGCATTTTTAAGTCTCACACTAATCCGTTGTAATTTCCTGGCCTACAAAGGGGTATGCACTGAGGTCAAAATTACAAACAATAGGACAAATGCAAAACTCGGTCTTAATTGCAAAGGTCCCTTTTGTATAGACGTCCACAGATAAGAAGTTGTCTTCTTTATCCTGGTATAGTGGATCCACGATTCAACACCGTTGAGTTTCACTGCTGTATTTGTGGTTGGCAGCGCCCGCTAGGGTCCTTTCCATGAGTGCTTTGTGTTTCTGTGTCTGGAGATATACGGAATATCCAGGCCAGAAGGTATGTACTGGTCAATCCAAAGGTGCAGGAGCTTTAACCTGGAGGTACCTGGGGAGAGAGTTAATGACCTTGCCCAAAGGTATTAAATAATCACTCAAAATTTGTTTTCCTTTCAGGTATATCTGACTGTCTTTTCCTGCCAAATTTGTAACATAAGGCTTTCCACGTAATATTTCAAATGGATTAACTTTCTCTTTTGTTCTAGGCATTATTCTAATTCTAAGTAGTGCCAGTGGTAAAACTTCCATCCATTTCATGTGTTTCCTGACATCATTTCCTAATTTGTTGTTTGTTCGATTCATTCTCTCTACCTTCCCACTAGACTGTGGTCTCCATAGAGTATGCAAATCCCATTTAATTTGCAAAAGTTTAGAAACATCCTGAGTGATTTCTGCTATAAAACAACATCCCCTGTCTGATTAAAATCCTTCGGGAACTCTAAATCTAGGTATTATTTCTTTTAGAAGCACTTTTGCTAATTCCCTGGCTTTGTTGGTGCAACATGAGAAAGCTGCAACAATCACCAATAAACAGTTTCACCCATTATATTTTGGTAACCCTGAAAAATCAATTTGCTGGTGATTCCCAGGCATAGAGCCTCTTTTTACCTCTCCCAGTAAGGGTCTTTTCTGAACTTAAGGATTATTTCTCAAACAAATCTCACACCCTTGAGTAATACCTTTGACGATCTTCAACATGTTGATGCCTATTGCGTATGTTCTCACCATCTCTATAAGGCTTCAGCTCCTGTATGGGCAGCACTGTGAGTTCGTTTCATGAGTTCCCTCATTATTTGAGGGGTAGCTACATACTGTCCATCTGGAGTTTTCCCCCATCCTTCGGGGGTCTTTATACACTTTAGAAGATTGATGCTGAAGGTTCTTTCAGGGATTAATGCTGCTGCATTTGTAACTAGAGCAGGCCTCGCACTCTCGTCAGCCCTTCGATTTCCTTTAATTATACCCGTCTGTCCAGACTGATGCGTTTTGCAATGTATCACCGTCACTTCCTTCGGTCTGTTGATTGCTTCGAGCAATCAAAAAATTTCCTTGCTGTATTTTATAGGATTTCCTTGTGATAATAATAATCCTCTCTCCTTCAAGATTGCGCCATGTGCATGTATGACTCCGAAGGCATATAGCGATTCAGTGTAAATATTGGCTCGCTTTCCTTCTGACATCTCTAAGGCCGGGGTTAATGCAATTAACTCGGCTTCCTGGGCAGAAGCGTTTGCTGGCAGAGGTTGTGCCTCTATTTCTTTCTCCAGAGTAACAACAGCATATACAGCTATCCGTCCCCCTTGATGACAAAACTGCTCCTGTAATTCTTCTCCTTCATGCAGGGGTAACAAAGATGCTGGATTTAGAGTACTGGCCACCTTCATGATGATGTCCTCTTGTTTGAGCGGTATAGCCTGCTATCGTACCATCCTGCTCGGGGATGGCCAACGATGTCCTTCTCCTTCTAACGCTGCTGCAACAGCATGTGGCACACACACAGCCCCAAAGTCGGGTTTCGTGCCTCTGTATCAGTAACACAGCAGCGGCCGCTGCCCTCGGGCATCCTGGCCAGCTGGAACGAACCTTGTCCCATTGCTTTGAAAAGTAAACCACCAGCCTCTTCCAGTTTCCCAGGCTCTGTACAAGTATTCCCAGCCCTGATGTTCTCTCTCACGCACATATGGCTCACAAGGCTGTGTCAGATTCGGAAGGCCTGAAGCTGGGGCACTCGTGAGAGCGATCTTTATTCCACTGAACCCTTTTCGGCAGCCTGGAGTCCATTCTAATAGCTCTCCTGGCCCCCTAACAGCTTCATACAGGGCTTTGGCCATCAATCCAAAATTAGGAGTCCACAGGCGACACCATCTGGCCATTCCCAGAAAAGCTCTGAATTCTCTCTGATTCGGGAGGTGCAATTTGACATACTGCTTCTTTTCTTTCGATTCCTAATTTCCTTTCCCCTTGGGATATCTCAAATCCCGGGTAAGTAACGATATGTGCCTTTGTCCTCGACACTCTGTATCCTGCTAGCCCCAGAAAGTTCAGGAGGCTTATGGTTGTATTTTTTATGCTCTTCAGCAGTATCTGCCCCCAGCCCGATATTGCCTACATGCCATAGCACGGTACCATCAGCTTCCCTACCTTGCCCCTGTTCCAGCTCCTTCACAAGTGCACTACCAAAAATCGCGGGGCTGTTCTTGCATCCCTGGGGAAGCACTGTGCAGCATAACTGCGTTTTTCATCTGGTCATGGGCTTTCCCATTCAAAGGCAAAGAACTTCTGGCTTTGTTCTTCTAAGGGAATGCAGAAGAAAGCATCCTTCAACACCCACTACTATCTGATTGATATTTCTCAAGTCTCGTACCAATCTGTATTCCTGACTGGCACTCTCGTAATAGTCCGTATTTGAGGAAATTGTTCATAATAGGCCCCAGTCCACCAAGGGCTTCCCATTTCATAGGATACTGCTTTCATCTTACCAGTTTTAGCGCCCAGCTTCAGCTCTACTTTTACCAGCTCAGTTGATTTAGCTTTTCCCGGTTGCTCGGTCTCCCATAGGAAAGGGCTCACAGCACCCTCTATCTCAGGAAGAGAGATACTGGTACTCCTTTTTCTTTGGTTTCCGCCGCCTTCATTAATTCCTGCAACACATATATTTGTGCTTCCCAAGTGTTACTTTGTGGGATATGAACTCTGATTTTGTTGTTTTTTTTTTTAATCGAAGGTTATTTGCGCCCCTAGTTTGTTTAACAAATCCTTTCCCATTGGAGGCATAGGACTTTCCGCATGTATGAGAGTTCATGTACCAACATTTTATTGCCAGTTTTGCATTTAATCAGTTGAAAGAAAGGTCTAACCTCTCATTTTCCCATTGCACCAACCACAGCCGTGGAATATTTACTCATAAGTTCCTTACAACTATTTAATACAGAATAGTTTGCCCCCGTGTCAACTAAAAAATTAACTATATCATTCCCCAGCTTAACTTTGACCAGGGGTTCGGCTGGGGACTCCACTTTTTCAACCCTCCCATCCCCATCAATCCGAATCCTCACTGACAAAATTAGCTGTTGGTATTGCTTAATCACCAATCTCCCTGTACGTGAATTCAGGTTCCAGTCTGGCTCCTGAGTTGGCATAAACCGACCAGGGCCGTCCCTAGCATTTTGCCTTTCATCTTCTTCAGTCGTCTTTTCTATAAACCTTCTTTTTTTCTTCTGGTGTGAATAAGTTATTCGATAACCAACAGTCATTTTAAAAGACCAGTCCATCTGATCAGGGTTATCTCAATACGACCCTCCAGATTCTTTTAGATTCATTAAATCTGATGTTGTAAATGGTACTTTTACATATACTGGTAAACCATCCAGAGGTACTGTCTGGTGGGGGGGGGGGGCGGCGCTGAATTACAGGGTGTTGACACCCCTGAGTTCTTCCAGCTATTGGGCTGAAAGCTTCACTACCTCTTTCACTCCTCCCTCTCCATTATTAACCTTTTCTTTGTCTGGAGTTACTAACATCGGAGTATCTTCTTCCTCCTCTTCCAGCTTCAGGCACCTTGTTTCAATACTGGAAGCAGAACACCACCTCTGTACTTTCTTCCTATCTTTCATCATCATTACATTTGAATCAGAAACTAACAAATTACATGATTTTCATATTTCATAATCATTTCTCAATGAGAAAAATGAGTTAACATACTGTACTTAATCCCATTTACCCAACCTTCCACAGAGTAATATCAGTTGCATAGTTGTATTATAATTCAAGGATCCTTTTTCTGGCCATTTTTCCTCATCATCCAATTTGTACTTTGGCTACCACCAAGTACAATATTCTACGAGTTTCCTTTTTGTTAGGGGATCCCCTCCAAACTTGCTCCAATATTTTAAAATACAACCTAGTGGGGAACAAGGGGTTAGTACCGGCTGTCGGGCATCCATATTTTTCTTTCCTAGAAAGAATGTTCTAAACCACAATGCCATACACTCCAGTCGTCACTGTCCAAACATACACGACTATTTCCCTTTTGCATGCAAACAATAACCAGTACTTTTTAAACCAAATTTCATATACTCCAGTTGTCGCTGTCCAAACATATACGACCCCTTAGGTATGCCTACAATAACCTCAAACCAAGATTTCATATACTCCAGTCATCACGATTCAAGCGTATATGACCATTTCCCTTGTGCATGCATTTAATAACCCATCGAGCACCATCTTTTACAAGCAGCCTTGCACCACTGTATCGCTTACCTGCTGTGGCTGGGGAGAATACTCACGGAGTCCCTGATCAAAAGGTCAGTGCACGCTGGAGTCCGGAGAGCAGTGTCCCCCCACCGGCAGCTGGCAAGGCGTCATGGCAGTCCCACCTGGGTTGTCAAAAAATGTTGTCCAAAAAGCGGATTCCTTGCCCGGTGTGCAATAAGCCGACTCCGACACACTCAGGAGAGATATTGCTTTTATTCAGGCTTGGGTGCTCGGTGGAATTTCCACAAATGAAGCACACCCATTACACGCGGAGATCACAAGTAGCACACCCCCAGTTACAGGGATCGGTTCAGGTTTCTTCACCCAGTACGCAAACTAGAACACACGCCCAGCTCGTCTGCCCGCCCTCAGCTTTTCAGTAGGTGGTATAATTGGGGTAGGTGCTCCATGAGTCGGTGGTCACAATTACCCCCGCCCAAATTACCTTTCCCATAGTCTCTCAATACTTTTGCCGCTCCCAGATGGTTCTTCAGGGTCCGCTGGTCAAAGTAACGATTACTCAGTTACGCTCCTACCTCTTGACAACCAGGCCTTAACGAATACATTGGCTGGGTATATATTAACTAACATACTATACAACAGGCATTCTTAGCTTAACCCAAAAAGGAACTGTTTGTAACTTCTCAGCTACAAGATCATGATTATCTCTTGAATTTGATGCAAGATATCAATGGGACATGTCAGTCATAAAGCTTGTTACTTTCAAATGCTCTCTCTTAAAAAATGAAATATTATGCTAAATATTCTCAAAACATTATAGGGAACTAGCAAGCTTTTGAGATTGGAAAATTTCTGGAATCTCTATATGCTCTTGACAAATTACTGTGCCATTCTCAGAATCCCCTGTACACCACCCAGCAGGTGGGAGCAGGCAATCACAGGCTGCTCTGTGCAATTAAGGTCCATCAGTGCTGTCAGGGCCCTGATGATCCCACACTGGAGGCAAAACAGATTGCTAGATAAGAATGGGAGAAAGTAGGACAAGGATGTATTTACATCTGGTTCATAGACTTGAGGGTTTTTTTTATAATACAACCAGTACAGGATGCTTCCTTCAGCATCCTTGGTCACAGAATAAATAAATGCCTTCCACTCAAGCTGCTAGTGGACAGTGTAGTCAATACCATACATCTGCTTGTCTTACCACACAACTAAGCCTCAGGCAAGAGGACAACTAAGTTTTGCTTTCTGCACCCTTTTCTCCTCCCTTGGTGTTTTTTAATACAGGTGCCATTTCCAGTGCAGTAACATGTCCTTTCTCCACCACAATAGCTTGCCTCACTTGGTTCAAATTGGCTTCCAAATAATTATCCCACACACAACCAAGCAGGTACAAACCAGGAAAGAGAAAAGAAAATCCCGAAAGGTAGTTTTATTTGCTCTTTCCTTCCACTTGAGCATCCTTGTAAAGTTTTGAACAAGCAGTGTAAGTAGGAACATGCAGAAATATGGACCAGCAGACACCAGCTTCCAGAAACTCTTCTTTCCAAATGTTAGAAATCTAGTTCAGTCTGATTTCTTTTTGCCAAAAAAGCACACAGGAAAATTATTTAGAGCACTTATTACCTCTGCAAGGATACAGATACCTGCCTCCCCCAGGTTTAAAGGTCAGGTTTTCCTACATAGCACCACCAAGAAAACTGTTTTCCACAGGCTCTTTTTTTTCTTGAAGATTTCTGGTTTGTAGTTTTTTCTACTCCATCATCTGTGTCTGAGGCCTAATAATGTACTGACAGTTCCAACGACTTTGTTTCATTCATCATTTGATTTCATGCTAGGAACAGACTTCAGAGTTTTCACAGCAACAGCTGTCATGCATCGAAATAAACTTATTCGTATTGCCAAGGCACGTGTCTGAAGGAGCTCAGACTTACAAAGCTACCCTTTGCTCTCTTCTCCTTGGTTCTTCAACAAAAATTCACTTTGCAGCACTTACATATCTCCCAAATTTACTGGCATGTCTGTGAACAATGATAAAGCACAGAACTGCAAGGACGTAACTGAGGAATCAAGAGAAGCAGCTTGAAAAATGCAGCAATTGGCTGTCACCAAACTCATTGGGGTTTTTTTGGTTCCTCTTTCCAGTACTATTCCAGTGTACAGTAAGATCTTGATCAGGGAAGTCAAGAGAAATGTTATCAGTGATTTCAGAGAGAGTGGGCTCAAAAGCTAACATTATCATCATAATACTGGAAACGCTACTTACTAAAGGAGCAGGAGAAGACATAAAGGCACAAATTAGATGGCTGGAAGAGATAAAGGAACTGCTGTAACATTCAGCCACCATTCAGGCATGGTGACTGTCATCTGAATATTCTTCCAGTCCATCTAGCATCTTCATCTTACACCCTCTGCTGTCTTCAATGCCTCCTGCTTACCTCTCTCCCTTCAGCATAGCCTCATTCAAACCCTCCTTCACAAAGCTTTGTTTCCCTCTCACACTCATAGCTCTTGCTTTGCTTGTGTATCACACCCCTTTCCCTTGTCTGCCTTGTATTTTCCTGAAGGAACGGCGTCATGCTTCATTCCTGGAACGCAACAGAACCTTGATCGTAACTAGGGCCAATAGATACCACCATAATCTATGTATACAGTAAAAGGACTCTATCAGCCAAAAGCAGCATTTTTTTTGTCTATGTTGCAGGAGTAAAGAAGTCAGGTCAAAACCACACATGTTAAATAATGTCCATATAAGCAGTTTAACCAAGTGAATAGTTCGCAGAGTCTGAAATAAAGGTCATCAGTTTAGGTTGGCCTGGAAGCAACATAAGTAGAAACAACTGAGCTATGGCATTCCTCCATAAAAGTAGGTAACAATCTTCCCATCATAGCTAAAGGAAGAAAATAAAGTATAACTCTGGGTGTCTGTTACTACCTGAGCCACAAAAGAGACAAGATCTGAGGCAGGTGGTGACCCTCACTGCCTTAAATGCAAGTTCTTATCAGAGATACTCCAGTGGAAATAAAGTATGGTTTGATTCCAACTGGTTTTCAGCAAGTTCACTTTCCTGCAGGCATCAGCCCTGAAAGGAAGGCATGCCCCTTCCTTCAGTCACGAAGCAGAAAGGAGCTGTCTGCCTTTTGTGAGAATGTCTCCTGACTGATGAGGGTTCAGCTTTCCACAGCATTGGAAGGGATGTCCTGATCAATCAAAGCCTTTTATGACACAATTATAGAAACCCATTCAGTGTCTAACAGACACAGCCTCCTCCTGTTCCTGTTCTCAAAGGCAAGGCTGCTCTCTAGCTTTGTTTACTTATGCCTTATCTCAGGTGCCTAAGTGAAGAAGTTTATAAGAAATTTATATTAGAGAGAGCAGAAATTTCAAGAAAGTATTACAAGCAATCTCTAATCCAAGGAGTAAAATACATATTTTGGAGCCACACCTGATGTCTGACTACCTGCCATTATGTACAGCAGGCTGTGGGTTAGTAGTTTTAAACCTGCCCGAGGGCAACAGAAAAGATTAATGTGTATCTGCTCGTACCAGCCCCAAATGAGCCTAGTATTTCGGGTAGAAGACTCCTAACCCCCTTAAGCACCCAGTGTTCATTCGTAGTATCACTTATTTCACTGATGTGTTATGCCCAGAATGTGAGATAAATATTTTTAAAGATGCACTGGAGAAAGCAAACCTGGAATGCAAAGGCATTTCACATCTTACACTCCTTTCTCTCATTCCAGTGTTGAGGGTGTTTAATCACTAGGCTTCACTTAGTTAATGCCCTAAACTTCCAGAACGTGTTTTTCTAAGCAACAGAATTACAAGCTCTTCTGTTCACCTTTATGGAAATAAATCAGTGAAATAATGGAAATGTATGGAAATAAATTTATGGAAATAAATAGCATCCTCTACAAAACAGAACCAAGGAAAGGAGGCCTTATTTTTTCTCTTTAGAGTAAAAAGGGGAAAAAAAAAAGCCTGCTGTACCTCTGCAGAACTAGCAGCTACAGTGAAGGAATTATTTTGGATTTACAGTTAGACCACAAGCGGAACAAGCCGCACATCGTACTGCGCACATCAATGACAAGGAGTCAGATAAACTACTGGGCAGTGTATGGGTCCTACAAGAAACCAAAGAAACCTGTCATGGGAAATAAGAGACCAAGAAATTATAAACATTAAGGAGTCAGATTATGCCAGTCTTTATATAGTTGAGATTAAGCCACTGGGGCTATCCTGATTCCACCCGAGGGACACCTACAAACCTAACGGTCAGAAAGCTGCCCTCGAGGGCAGGAGCACACCATCACACTGCCATGCAAACCCAGCGGTGATGTGAGAACAGGGAACTGCTAACCGCCCTGAAGGCCGGCAGAAACTCATTGCAATGGTGATGTTTGTCGCTCACATCACGTCCTCAAACCGTGGAAGTCAACGCTCCAAGCTGCAGCAGCTGCTGAATGACATTGTGGTGAGGAGCCCTGAGAGTGTGAGGTCAACAAGGGGGCAGGAGGTTTCGGCATCCCCCAGCGCCCACAGCTGGCATGTGTGGAGGGAAGAAGGGAAGAAGGGAAGGTCCTGGGGAGCGAGGGCCACCGGCAGCCCCTGGGGATGGCTCAGCCTGCTGGCTGCCGCAGAGAAGCAGCCCCAGGGAAGCACCGTGGCTCTTGGCGTGGGAAGGGCAGCACTGGCTCCGTAAGCATTTGCTGGGCAATGTCAAGCAGGACTTCAGAGCCCTGGGAGCACATCTGAAGGGAAAAGTGGCCTGAGTGATCTCATTTATCTTGCCAGTCAGAGACAGAGGTGCAGGTTGAGGCATCATGCAGATCAAAGCCTGGCTTCATGGTATCATCAGGGCTCTGGCTTCTATGATGACAGGACCTTCTTTGATGGATCTAGATAACTGGGGAGAGATGGGATCCACCTGTCTAGAAGAGGAAGGAGAATCTTTGCCAGCTGACTAGCTGACTTGGCAAATCATGCTTTAAAGTAACGACCTTCAGTGGTGGGGTCCAAAGTCGCAACACTTGTGTCCTCAGAAGGAACAGGGTAGATGAGCACAACTACCAGAGCAGTGACCAATGCCTCCAACCTTCCAAAAACCTCTCCCCCAAACGCTGCCTGGCCCCAGGGAGCTGTAGCTGTGCTCTGAGCACCGACCCCAGCGCCCAGGTTTCACAGCGCAGAAGGATGCTTTGCCAGCGTGTGCCGACACACTCTGCAATAAGGGCGGTTTTATTTATTGTGTTTTAATCAGACCTGAATGATCAGCTTTAAAACTGAGGTACAGCCTCTGCATCTCACAGGTTTAAAGGCCTCCCCTTTGTTTATCAACAGTGTTTAAACAGCTGTACCTTTGTGGTGCAAACCACACAAGGAAGTAATTAAATGCCATAGAATTTGAAGTCCTGGAGAGAAGCCATTGAATTTGGTAATAATTCTGACTTCTGCAGCAGCTAGGATAACACATGCGCAGAATTAGCTGCAATGCTTTCATTGATCATTTCTGTACCACCTAGGCAAGCCATTAAGTTTAGGTATCAGGCTGAAAGCTATTACTGAGAATCTTTCAATGAAGAATGAATGCTCCACAATTCAGCTTTGACAATTAAATAGGGGTTTTTTTCCATTAAAATATTTCATAGAACTATAACGTTTAAGTGTTTACAGAGACAGATCTCACCATACCTGCTCTCACTACATAGCACCTCCCTGCATGATTTTCCTCAAAGATTGACTGTTCTGAGAGACTACAGATGTATATAGCCACTAAGATTTCACTCTACCTTCAGTGCTGTTGAGGATATGGCCCAGCAGATCTGCCATGACCAGATGAAAAGATTTACATATCATATGCTGGTGATCCAATTCATAAAAATCCATCTCATAATTTCAGTTGTGTACAAATACAGTCCACTGAATTATACGACGATGCACTCATCTCTGGATAACGTTTGTGAATTTCTGCTTGCATTTCATCTATGATTTCCTTGAGTTCTTACATAGTATTCTCTGCTTCTAACTTTTTCAATGCCTGTTTTCATGTATCAATAGCAACACACGGACTCTTGAAATCCATCTGCAGTTACTCTAGACATCTGAGACCTAAGGTAAGGGGCTGATGTGCTAGTCAGTCCAGACAAATACCAGAGCAAAGCACAGAATCTAAGTCTTAAAAACCAGTTTTCTACATAGGCAAAAAAGTACTGTGTGAGCTTGTATTAAATAAATACTAAACTTTATCTCCCTATCATTTTTTTTTCTATAGGTCTGCTACTTTTCTATCATCTTTAAACATTATTTTATTATAGATATGCAAAACTATTACAGCCTTGAATGGTATCAGTTTAGGACATTTTGAAACATGGAAAAAGTTGTTGTTAAGGAGCCTTTGGGGTCACCTAATCCCATCTCTCACTTGAAGAACAGCTATTTCAAGCAATATATCACATCACCCTGCCATGAAAAGAGATTTCTGAAGCCCAAAGTTTTGTAATACAACTGGGTGTTCCTTCTTTTGCTGCAAATCTGAACTTAGCCATGAGGCACCCTGACCAGTAAGAGGGTTTAAACCACTTCAGACACTAGCCATGTACCACAGCACCAACAATTGCCGTCGTAGTTTACACTGTTAATTCTCAACCACCGCTTGAGCTGCTGCTTCTTGTCAGCCGCAGCAATCTACTTCTATTTGGTTTTATACGTTATACAAATTCAATTACACTAATGTAAGGAAAAAGCATTTTCTGAGCAGGAGATGAGGTCCTTCATTCTCGTTTCTCTCATGAAAGCAGATTCACAGCTGTATGCTCTGCATAGATCAGCTCTGGAAACTAATCTATGTCTGACAGACTGTGTAAGAGGAAGAAATGACCCCTCAGCTTCCAAGGGATATTTGCCTAATACTCATTCACGTAAAAAGTTGCCTCATACATGTTCTATAGCCACTTAAATAAAAAGCCATAGCTTAACATACAACGGGTGAGCTACCAACAGGTCCTGAACAACTGTGACATTCCTACCCCTCTAGACAGCCCTTGACAATGTTTCTGCCTCACATCTGTTCCGCAAGATTAAGCTAGTAGAGTCTTTAAGAACTGACACCAGACACGTCAGATGCGGTTAGTCAAAGGCACGTTACCAGTGTCACAGGCCAAGCCAGCCCCGTTAGTCCTGGTAGCTGCACTACCCAGTGCGAAACGCGTGTTGTCCTTCAAAATCTGAAACAGAAATTTACTCCTTAACAATCAACCTTGGTTGTGTGACTTGGTCATTACTTAGAGAAGCAGCTGACGGCCAGACTGTCAACTACATTTGATACTAACTTTTTTGGTAAACAAAAGAAAGAGAACTATACTGGAAAATGACTATCCAGAAGTCCAAACCCTTCTGCTATGAGAGAATTAGCATACTTTTCCTTTAGCTAGTGGCATTAAATCATTGACTTGCAGTCCTTTTCCAGGGGCTTATCTTTTCACGGTATAAAAATAACAAAAAAGTAGTCAGTGGTACCACTCATAGAGCACAATGCCAGCAGCTGAGATTTTTACCACGGGAAAAAAAAAGCAAAAAATTGTGAAAGACCATCAGGTAGTTGCTGAATCTAGCCAGCACTAGGGCTAAGAAAAAGCTCAGCCTAAGCACTTGAAAGCTAGCCTGTTGATTTAAAGATTGTTTACCTAGCAGTAACAGCATCCATTTGTACTGAAGATGCACTTTAGTCAATAAGCACAAATACTTAACCCACAAATTGGGCTAAAGGGATTTCTTCAGAAGAAACAATTAAAGACTTCATGTGTAATACCTTGACTAAATAATCACAGAGGGGAACAATAACCTTCCTGAAATACATAGAGGATGAACACGCCAAGGAGGGAGATGGCTCTTCAGGGACTGAGCTAATAGGGTTAAAATTTAGAGTATCAGAAACTTCAATAATGTAACCTATTAGGCCATGGAATAATTGGTATCACCAGAGCAAAGAGGCATTTTATTAATACTGTATAGACAAAGTACTCACAGTGAGACTGTGGAGAAAAGCAATGAGGCCTTACTTTTTTTTATGGCATCATTTTTAAATAGACCTATGATGTCTATTATTGGATTCCTTTAAATATTTTAGAATCATTAATTAGAAATCATAGATAAGATTTTCAAATGAAAATAAGAGAAGACTTTTCTCTCAATCTTTCTATAGAAAACCATTTCTTTGGCAGAATATTTTCCTCGCTCTGGTTCATAGTCTGTAGGCAAAGGAACTTTCATCTTTGAAGGCAGCTGTACTTTCCCCCCATTCAAAAGCTACACTTCAAACTTCAGCTAACCCCGGCAGTATCATCTCTCATTTTTCAATGAAAAGTAGCGTCTCCATCATTTCCAGAAAACACCCAGTTACATACAGTGATGGTGATGCTAAACTGACTTTTTTTTACAATCAAAATCTTTGTTGCCACATAAAACTTTGTAGCTGAGAGACTCCAGCAAAATGAAGCGGAGTTGTGATTTGGATTTCTAACTCCAGGGAAGATATTGACTGCTCCTGGCAGGAAGTTCCACTCCTAATATATAGATGACCTGTATCAGATTTATATACCTCAAATTCAAGCGAACTAAATAAAGTTATCTATTCTCATCACACTTGATTAAACTCAGTACAGAAATTCCCCAAAATCAATAGTTAATTAAAAAGAGGTGTATATATATCTATGTGTATATATATACATACTAAACTAGCCCATATCTAGTATTCTCCATTCCCACTTCCAGGTATGTGTATACTAGAAGAAAGAAAGCTAGTTCCATCAGAAGCAAGTTATCAATTACATTTTGGGAGGCTGCCAGCCCCCTTCTCCCCCCAAAACCCCACAACAACAACAAAACCCCCACAGAAATGCTGAATTTTGAAAACCAGACCATTACTAGTTGTATCAAGACTGACCATAGGAGGGCACTGCAAATTTGCGCAAGGACTGGCAAACCTACACAAAGTAGACACATCACTGTAAAAAAACACACAACACAACAACTGAAAAGAAAAACCCCCACAACAAAAACAAAACCAAAAAAAAAAAAAAAAGGGAAAAAACCTTCGCCAGAGTGTAAACCTATATCCAACACAGTGCCATCCCATTCCTGGATTGCCTGCAGAACACTATATGGGTATGGCAGGGATGTTATGAACCAAAGTAACACTTTGGTGTTGTATAACCAGGACACACAATAGGAGTAAGAAAAGCTACCCTGGCGCCCTTCTTCTTGTAGCAGCCTCTTAGTAGACTTGCATAGTGGACTTGCAACTGGAGCCATTCATTCGTTCCCGGGGCCCGGCAACCTAAGGACGCTGACGAGTCTCTATTCCATGTGAAACCAGTCCTCAGCTGCTCTAACGTACTCTACGGAATTCCTTCACATGAAGCACACTGCAAAAATAAAGAGTCGTAGAGTGACTCATGAGCTGCTCTTTATGTCTTAAAGACGTGAAAGTTCAAGACTTTTCTATTTTTCACTGCATCTGACATCCAAGTACAGCCAGTTATGAGAGCTTGCCAGCAGCAGAATGCCTTCATCCTATTAGGATATTTTTGCCACTTTCTTGGTTTACATATATATATATATGGGTTTATATATCTGTAATTTTTTTTAAGCTAAAGAAAATAATGCTTATGTATACCCACCCAGAGCTGGATGTGGGGGTTAGAACTTGTTTTTTGGATTACATTAATGTAAGCCAGTTCAAAATACACAATCACACTGCAAATTTGGTAGGCATGTTAGGCTGGCATATGCCACCTCCCCCGTTAGGTCTGCCATGCCCAACTAAGCCTCAGAAATGTTTGTAATTCAAATACCAATGTCCTCTGCTCCCTGCAGTATATAAACCAACTCGAAGAAAGGCAACACCTGAGTAGGACGCTAGAGGAGCGAAAGCAAAGGCCAGAGCTGTTCGCACGTTACCTCCAGCACTATACTTCCTCATAAGAAAGTATCAAATCAGCGGAATTTCTGTATTCTGCAAAAACCTTGTCAGACAAGTTTTCAGTGAAAGCCAGAAGAGCTGCTGATGGTGTAGGTAGCTTCTGGCCTGCCTCCTTGCCCATCCACCCTGCTCAGTTTACATGAGTGAGCTGTTAAATTTCCAGATTGCTCAGATCATTCTTCACCATAAACAAATATTTGAATTGTAACAAGCATAAAGGCAAATCTGAAATACGCCCTGTTTATAGCCCAGAAACGGCCCACCAGTAGTATTCTTAGAAGGTTGTGTAGATCTCATTAAGATATTCCATTTCAAACTAAAGCTCTGCTTGGCATTTGAAATTTTTTTGTTGGGAGGTGGGGTGGCGTTCTTTTTTCTTTTTTTTTTCCTTTTTAACTGTACCCACCGTTAATGGAACATATAGCCCTCTCAATCTGTTCTTGACTACTGACAATATCTCAAGCCAAGTCTGGCTTCATTCCTCTACAAACCAACAGCACTGTGACTAATTCACAACAGATGTTCTTCCCCCAGCTCAGCTATTCCTCCAAAGAAAGGTTATCCTTTTTCAGAGGGCCTTTTCCAGTTCTCTTGTATGCACTTACAAGACTGTGTAATACCTTCCCCACAGAACAGCGGTATTTTGTTACTGTGGAAGCAGACTTGGGTACTCTTCTGTCATCTTTGCAACCTTGAGACGAGAAAGGCAAACCCGGGGGTTGGAACAATGATTTTTATTCCTTTTGTTTATCCCAGTAGTACTACCAGCCGCTCCAGAAGGTGTGGGTGTCACAATGCGGTGCTCTTCGCCCCGCTGTCACCTCACTAACATTTGGCACCTTTGAGTTATGTATTTCTCCAACACATTCAGGAAACATTTTTAAGGCAACAGAGAATATAGCTCACATTAAAGAACAGGAAATAAACAAAAGAAATTCCTTTGTTTGTTTGATTCTTTGAATTGATCTTACATGGTAAGGACAAGGAGAAAGCGGCAGAATGCTGTGTCTGCCCAAACGGTTGAACAGTTCGAGCTCCTGCAGTTGTTCTCTTAGCATGAAACCCCTTTTCATGCATACACTTCACAATGTATTCTACCTGCTTTGGTTTTAACTTGTGGTGGCACCTGTATTTGTAGACACATAGGCAAAAATATTTCAACACTGAATTTAAAAGAACGTATTTAATTGCTCCGTGGCAAATGTACTTCTAGATATTGAAGTGGATTAAAGAATGTAAAACAATATAGAATACCAGCAGCTATTAAACTGTGACACCCTAAAGCTATTTTTTTATCTCACTGAATGGACATGAATTAATACTAAAAATAGTTCATTTAGTAATTATTTCTCATGTCTTCTTACTCTCACTTGAAGGAAGACTTTAATTATTAAAGTTACCTCAAACACATGTATCACAATTTGGACAATAGGGGAAAAAAAATCTCTCAAAAGGGCATCACTCTAGCTTTCCCAGTGTTGTCAAATCGTGCCTTTGAGGACAGAGGGGGCCGGTTCTCACTAACCCAATGAAAGAATGCTAAACATATCCAGTTAATAGATGAATAGATTCAGAAACACACACTGAAAAATACATGATTCTGAGAAGGCAGAACAAGAGAACTGCAAAAGCTGGGGACTTGAAAAAGAGATACACACTAGAAAAAATGGCTTAAAAAGATTTGTTTTAATTTCTTCATAACATGAGCTTTAAGTGTTTTCCACAGGATTGTTCCAAAGGAACTGTGCTGACAAGGAAATGGCAAACTTTGGTTCCAGTCAGACCAACCCAGGTGATGGGCTCAACTCTATAGCCCAGCTATGTTACTTTACCTACTAGTCACTCAATAACTGCATTAAAAAATAAAACACATTGGATTCACTGAAGAAATCATTTGGATTTAGGATGAGATCCTGAAAAGCACTGATTCCCAAAACAAAGAAACTCATGACTAACCTGAACTGCAGCTAAAAAGTTCATGACAGGATTTTGTATTTTTCTCTCAGGAACCTCTGTGGTGTAATCCAGCTTTCAGCCATACTGGTAACCCTGGCACAGCTGCCTTTAGTGCTCTCCATGGTTACTGACTGGAGAGGGACAGTGGAATCACCTGGTTAAGTCAGGTCACGCCAGGAGAGGCTGAGAGAGCTGCCACTCTTCAGCTGGGGGAAGAGAACCTGGGGGACACGGGGGAGGTGTGTTACCAGTGCGCATCAAAACCTTCTGGGAGGGAAAGGAGATGAGGGAGCCAGGCTCTTCTCAAGAGCGTGCACTGACAGGACCACAGGAAAGGGGCACAAACTGGAGCACGTGATATTCCAGCTGCACATGAGAAACCAAGTTTTTATTGTCGGGGCACAAACCCCAGAGAATACGGTCCTGGGCCACCCGCTCTAGATGACCCTGCTCGAGCAGGCGGGTGGGACCAGATGACCAGGGACCTCCACGGATGCCTCCCAACCTCAGCCATTCCATGCGATTCTGTGCTTTGCTTTGACTCCGAAGTACATGTTATAATTATAAAGAGTGTAATTTGTAATTTTACACAGATAGTATAGGTTTAGAGAACACTTTAGAACACAATAATATTAACATTAACCATTGCTAAAGCTGTTTGATGCATCTGCCTCACGTTTTGCAGGGAGCACAAAGGCCACCAGCTGTTAAAAGTTTATTAAAATAAATAGGTTTATTAAATAAACTCTGAACCCAGAAGCGTGGGAGCTCTGTACTACAAATGATCTCTTTACTACCTCTTTACTCAGAACTAAGGTTTGAAACAGAAAAAATGAGGTTTGGAAAATAACTTTTTCTGATGCCTACTTTTCTCTCGCAAAGATGTACGCTTTATTTCGGTCTGTCTTTCTACTCCCACAGCTTTCAGGCTTTTCAAATTAAGCCCGTAAGATATTTCTGAGACAGGAAAAAATCTTCCCATTGCTTTTGAACCAAAGCTATGGACCTTCTTGGCAGCCAAAGGAGTTTGCCTGACACTCTGGCATCTTTCCATGCCAGACCCTGCATCACTGTCCTTCCCCGCTCCTTGGCCTGGCTGCCTGCAGGACGCTCCAGCACTTTGGAAAGGAAACGTCACCCAGGGAGCAGGCACAGGTCTCAGGGACATAGGGATGGAGGGAGAACAAAAGGGGATGGGGAGCAGGACAGAGGCCCAGAGAGAAGAGAGAAGCAGAGCCGGCTGAGTGGGGATACAGGGAGGAAAGAGAGGATGGGCTGCAGGGGAGAGAGGGAAAATAAGGGCAGGAAGCAGGAGGCAGTGACAGAAGAAAGAGAAGGGCAGGGAGCGGGAGAGAGAGATGTGGAGAAAGGCAAAAATAGCAAGAGGCTGTAGGACAGAGAGGGAGGAATTAGAAAGGAGAGACAGGAGTGAGAGAAAGACAAAAATAGTGACAGTCTATAGGGCAGAGATGGCGGGATTAAAAAAATGAGATCAGGGAGCCAGAGAGAGACAAAAAGGGAAAGAAAAAAGGAGTGTTGGGCTACAGACAGAGAGGGAGGAATTAAAAAATGGGGGTAAGGAGCCAGAGCGAGAGCAATGGGGAGAGACCAAAACTAGCAATTATGGGAGACTGCCAAACTCCTCAAGTGTGGCCGT
>VWZZ01000192.1:0-11421 GCA_013399095.1 Psophia crepitans
GACAGCAGTGGATATTTAGGAAATTAGCATCATCACAGAAGGAAGAATATAACTGTTCCTTCCATGCATCTCTGGGTAAAGGCAAATCAGTAACTGCCAGTTAACCGCTTGTTTCTCAGCTTGGGTTGGGAACTGCCTCATTTGAAATAAGAAATGTACATAAGCCTCTGGCATTTACTGTAAAAGTAAGGCTTTCACTAATAAGTCTATGCAATGTATCCTACTTTCAGCTTTATCAAAGTATTGTTTTTATTACACTTAAGGCAGATAGAACATAATTTTTCACAACACCAAAGCACGATAGAGGAACTTCTATGTTCAAAGCACGGATCTTGGTAACTCAAGAGAAATGCTTTCTTGCTTGCTGGTTTCATTCTTGGGATTGCCTTCTTTGTCACAAGCTGAACATTTTGGAATTCACCAGATCCTCGGAATAAAAAAGTCAAGACACTGGAAGCAAGGTATTTATAATCAGGATTGGGCAATATTAGTGATGTATGATGATAGCCATCCCACCTATGCATTTTGGCATGTGATTTGAGAGCTTGAAAGAGAATTGTTAATTTTGGAAAGCAAACATATTCAAGGAGTACAGCAGAAACATTTTATCTGTTTTAGGTTGTAATATTTGTCCCCACCTCCTCTGCACCACCATGGAGATTGAAGAACCTTGAACTGCACAAAATCCAAAAAACTGCTGGACAAACTCTTGTCAAGTCAAGGCACTCAGAAAGTACCTGAGCTTGGAAGTTTTTTACATGGCTTTTAAAATTTTCACTTTTTTCCCCTGTTGTTTTTAAGTAACATGTATCGTTTGCTTTCTTTTTTTTTTTCTTTTTGCATTTTGAGATTCTGTATTTCACTTAGTTTTTATTTGCTTTTCTCCATAAATGTTTGAAAGCATTTATAGATAGGATGCTTGAAAGTACTTATTTTTAGAAAATTAAAGCTGAAATGTTCACATGCTCAAATGGTTGCAGGGGACAGAGGCTTTAAGAAAAGCATCAGTAATTGTGAAAACTGTGATCTGGACCCCCAAGAGGGGTGTGTAAATCATGTCGAAGACAGCTGATGCATCTCTCAAAATAGCTGTTGTGTAGAACAGACAATTTGGTATTCACGTACAGCAGTGAATTGAAACCCATTTTTGACATTTTGGAAAAGTCTCCAGCATGAAATTAAAACATTTGCCAACCATAACTCTCTGTTCTCTTTTCCCTATCTTTTTCAGCCTCATGCAACTTAGCGACGAGCTCCTCTTGGCTAAGATGTTCTCCTGCAGTGTTTGTACGGCAGTTCACCCAGTGGGGCCTCATCCCTGGTCTCATGGTGGGATTTTTATTACAACTGACATGGCTGTTGGTGAAATTCAGCTCTGGGCATGGGTGTAACGATACCTGGTTGTGAACAGGAGTTAATGGGATACAGTTCTTACAGGCAGAGAGAGGGAGGTGCAATCTACCCTTTGGGTTCTTCGATTTCAGCTCCAAACGAAGCCTAGAGGTTCTGTCAGTAGCTGTTAAGGGTTGGGTATTTTCAGTGCTAAGACCACTGGGAACAGTCATTCCTACTTGGCACCTCAGAACGATCAAGCCTGAAGGGTAAGGAAAGATTAATGTTGCTTCCAGATGTGCCAGCAAAACATTCGGCATTTCAGGAACAGGCTGGAGCAGACACTCCCATGCCAACCTGTGCCTGAGTCTGTGCTTGCCTGTAACTGGCACGACACCTCCACCTTGTCATGCTCTAAAATGTCAGAAATTATCTGCAGCCCTTGAAAGAGAAGCCAGAGACAATTAAAGAAATTAATTCACAACTACAATCACAATTACAGTTAGTTGCTGCATGATTTTTATAAACAAGGGATGAACACACATCAGTAACAAGAGAAAACACTGTCAGAAAGAAAATCTGATCTCTTAGTTAAAGGATCGTAAACACGAACCAGTGTAATCCCATGACAGCTTTTCTCTCCCCCATTTAATTAGTTTCTTGGGTGACGATGAGCTGAAGATTATTCTCCTTCAAAATGCACTTACTCTATCTCACACAGGTAACTGCACACAGAATAAAGGCTCCGCAATCTCTTCCATACGGTGGCTGCCTGCTGAATTTATCGCTGCGAAACGGGCTCTGACTGACTCTGCTGCTGAACTGATTGTCTTGTCAGTGGAGAACAGACCTGGGTAGATGCTGAGTCACAAACCCGCTTGCATAATTGGAGGGGTAAGACAAGCTTGTCGAGTGACTCAATTTGCAATTTGATACTCATCTCATTCCCAAATGCACATGCACCTGTATTTTGGGATAGCGAGGATAGTTAATTACAGTTTGAATCATTTCAGTGGTACCTGTGGAATGCCTCTTTCTGAAACACCCTGCTCTTTAGTTCTCTCTCCCGTAACCCCTGGGTTCTGGTCAAGTGCTTCTTCCTTCACAGAGGGGAAAAAAATTAAAGCTTTTTTTTCCTTCACTACTAAATCCAGTCACCATTACTCTCCTAACAGATCCTCACATAGAGCTTAAGGAAAAACCCAGCATCAGTGCTTCCCACCTTTCTTAAGGGACTATTATTATCCTGTTTTAAAGGACTTAGAGATAAACTATTTTCAGTGGTAACTTAGGCCTAGAAAAGGTGAATCTTCTGTGTGTGTGTAGTATTCCAAAACAGTGGCATAGAAATCCTAAGTCAAAATCTTCCTGCAGATGTAGGTACACTGTTTTGACTGCTGTTTGTGGGAGAAAAACATGGCCTTTTAGCTCAGAAGATCTGATGCTCAAGAGGAATTAGAAAAAACTTTGCACTGAGAGAGAGTAGTTTGTCCAATGCTCCGTCATCCAAAAAACACCCAGAAGCGTGTAACTGTGCTTTAAGAAAAAGCTAGCCATAAATCTATGGAAAAAATAGTGTTGAAGGCAGTCTACTTTATGGATGTCATTGTTTCCTTTACAAAATGTATTAGGAAGTGCAATAGTGCAACGCTGCACCGGTGGCAGGGCAGGCTCCTGGCTGGCGCTGCGCTCTGCCCATCGCCCAGCTGTGCCTCCAGCTCTCCCCAAAGATTTTTCATTGACTTAGCTCAGCACATCATTTCTAGGTGAGACTTGTTTATGACCGTAACAGTTTCCTTTGGGTAAATTAGCCCTTTGGAAAATTTTATTGTCAGTTAAGTTTCTGTTTCCTCCTACGTCCTTGAGCAGAGTCTGAGCTGAGCCCACCCACACTCATACCGACACATTTCTCGCCCTTCTCACGCTGTACACCGTGGGGCTCCTCTGAGAGCTGCATTTTGATTTGTATACAGAGATAATCATATATTTAACTCCAACGAGTTCTACCACTTTTAGAGCAAATCTGCAATTTTTCATTTTCTTTCCCAAACCGAAACGAAACTCTGTTTGCCCAGGATGAGCCGGGGTGGTGGGTGGTGGTGGGGCAGCTGAACACGCTTTTAAAAGTACTTCTACCGATGTGCTCCGTACAAACAGCAACCTGCACACGTGTGCTCTGACGGTATTTTTTCAGCTGCTTGAATGCAACCTCCAACTCAGAAATCCCACGGATGCTGGTTATTAGGGGGCTGTCTCAAGACAAAGGTCACCTTCAACCTCTTTTGTACAGTTTTCTCCTGAATGTTGTTAATGGTTTGTGAAAGAAACAAACTTTGGGCTTAGACTGACCTTCGGTAGTAGGGTTTTTTGCTAAGAAAGCTACTCTAGTGCAAAACATGTCTTATAGATGTGCAGTAGTACTGGGTTTGGATTGCTATGCCTGTATCTGGGTGTGAACCCTTACTTCTCCAAAGTTTGGGGCATCAGAGTTGGGATTTTTGGATCAACTCATTAAGAAGCTGGGACACCCACAAGTCTGGCTGTGGTTTGCAGTTGTGTAAGTATCTGAATTCTGGGGACTAGTTTGGGCTTGTGTCTAGGATCTGGAAAGTATTTCATCAAACATACATGTTGTAACTGCCAAAGCCAGCTGCCAGAGTGTTTGTATAATTAATTTCATTTTGCTTTCTGATTCTTGTCTTCAGGGCATTGGCTAGAGGGGACACATGGCCTATTCCCTCACCTGGACACATCATCATTATGTTTGGCTTTTCCTCTATGCCAGTATATGGCCAGCCCACTGCCTATCCTCTGCCTCACATTCCTGTATTTTTTAGTATTGGGCCTGTCTCACCTGATGCCATCATCAATCTTCCACTGACTTCACTGAAAACAGAATTTGGCAATTAATTTTAACTGGCATAGCCTTCTTATTAAGTAGCACACAACATTTTCTATGCCTGCTGTATAGCATTCACACCTAAGGAATTATTTAAGGGAGAGAAGTAGAAAAATGGATGTATAGAGGCATAAGCCCTAAGAGAAACAAAATATCTGTAAGAAAAGGGCAGGCACATGAAAAGACATGCAGGCTTTTCATGAAAGGAGAGGACTAGCGCTCAGGGGGTTTGGATGCAACTTCTAGTGAGATCAAGGCTTCCTGTACACCTGCAGGCATTTTGACACTTTCTGTGATTTCTTTCCCATCTATAATACATGGGTAGCAATACACATAGCAGTATTTTTAAAGTAATTGCTTGTAAATTGGTTTAGAGAGCCTGAAGTGGAACACAGCTTATAAATACAATGCAATATTATTATTATTGTTGTTACATAAATTGACCTGACCCCCTTGAGGAATGAAGGGGGAGAAAAAGTCTCTGTAAAGGAGGGTTATCTTACATGTAACTACTCTGGCTGTCACTCAAGCTGCAGATATGACAAGATTTCAAACATAATTTGAAAAATTTTCTTGATGTGTCATATAATAGAAATATTTTTCATCACAAATTGACATGTCTATCTCCTGTCATCTTCATTATTTCATTAAGTTACACCTGATTTTAAATCCACATCAAATTGGTATTTACAGTAATTGTATATGCTGTAGGGTTAATATTAAATGTGAACAGATTTTTAAATTATTATTTATGCAGGATCTTCTGTTGCATAATTGTACATTAGTTGGGTTTCTTTTATTTCTCATGTTGTAAAAAATTATTCTCTATGACAGAAACTGTATTTAACATCCTTCCTACCGATAGGTGTGTAACACTGCCGTTATCGGCTACCAGGTTTGCAGTAAAAGCAATGGTTCAAGGCCATGTAGCATTAAGGCTGTGTAACATTATTTTCTGTACTTATTCCCCATTTATGTAGTATTTCCCTCAGGGGACTGTCTGCTGACCTTGGCCAAGAAGAAAGGCTTATTTTGTTAGGCATGGTACAAATGTGTATTAGATGACTTATCTTTCCAGATACAATTTTCTTTCAGTAAAAAAAAAAAAGTGTGCATTCACTTCTCAGGATTAGAAGTACAGCTACCTGATTTACCTTACAATATATTTTAATATGGTATTAGTAATAGATTTTCTGTAATCTCTCAAAATCTCACCATGTCATTGCAACTGCTTATTACCTTAATAAGAAATACACCCTTTCAACCTTTGACTTGAATTTTGGAGAAGTGACTTACCCCATCTGAAGCTGTAGTCTTATGGTTTTGTGTATTTTAATATTTTGTATTTTTATATATGTTTGGGCACACCTTAATGCATTTTAGTAAGATTTAGAAAATGAGGCTAAAATAAGGTTCGAGAAATCATCTAATCCATTCCCCACCTCAATTTAAAATCAGCCACACCTGAATCATTTCTAGCAGATATTTATCCAGCTTAAAAAAGAGCCCCAGCCAGGACAGGTTGCATCACTGAAGCTGAAAGTACAAGGAAGAAGTAAGAAGTGCGTATGTATGCACAGCACAATCCTCCATATCTGCCTACACGGAGATGCTGCTTGTAAAGCATATATACATATGTATAAACACCATATTTTTCAGATCAAATAATTCTCTAGGTTGGTAAATTGGAATAGAGGCTGTGTGCTCTGGTTTTGGTTCATCTGTTGGGACTTCCCCATCAGTTTGCTCACTTGGATATGAACAGAGAAAATTGAAAGACCAGCATGTGATGCTTTCAAAGATCCAGAAGTTAAGGGATCTGTGTAACAGTGCCAATGCCCAGCTCCATCCTGATGGATGCACAGTCAATTAATTGGAATTTAACAGTTGCTTCACATGAAAATAAGACTTCCTTACTCACTTTCATGTATAGGTGCTACAGGTATGGAGATACCCCATGGCTGGGGTAAATGAGAGGAGACCTGTGGGCTCCCGTGGCACTGCAGTAAAGGCTTTCAGTGCCCCCAGTACATCCTACCTTTGCATTTCTTAACTAGGAGGCTTGGAGTGCGGCCAGCTGCAGGTGCCTCCCAGGATCCTGGGATATTTGCAACAGTCGACAGACAGGTTTGAAAGATAAAATATAAGCCTCCGCTTTTCTCAGATAAGTTTTGCAAGCTGTTTGACAAATACTCCTCTACCTTGACATGTACCATTAATTTTTTAGCTTTTTTTTCCTAGCTGAAACACTGCCCTGTAAAATGCAAACATTAACAATAGCTTTGTTTCATTCCATGGAAGTCCGTCATGCTGTTACTGCGTCACGTGTAACTTGCCCTTCGCAGGCCTTGCCCTTCATGCGAATGCCTTGCCTTTCACGGGGGACTCCAGGCAGCCCGGGCTGTGAAATGTCGTACTCTTTGGCTGCGTATTCCCGGCTAAGTGACCCCTAATGATTCTTTCCTCACCTTCAGCTAACCAAAAAGCCATTCTTTTTCTTCTTAGATCTGTAACACATCACAACCATACTACCCTTGGGTAGGTCTACTACAAAGCATTTAGATCTAGCCACAAAGCCACCTGAAAGGTTTCCAGATGTGCAGCGTGCCTTTGGAGGAAGGCAGCCTGCGTGGCAGAGAAACACGCCGTGCAGTTTGTGCAGGCTCCCCACTCCTTTCTGGATGAATACGGTGATATAGCTTGTTGAAAAGCACTGGTAGCACCAACAAGGTGATCCATCAGCACGGCTGTGTAAAATTGTTGCTCATGCAGTTCAAGGATACAATTGTTCCATTCCACTGAAATGTGGTGGAGTTTAGGAAACAACATCTTTTCTGTGAATGACTAATTATTTGAAAAGGATGCTGAAAACGGTACGGAAATGTTTTCCTTTTATTATGGCTCTCACTGAAAAGTCAGGGGTATTCCTTACCGCTCCCTCAGAAGGCTTTTAACCCCTGCATGCTCTTACCCCCCAGGTACTTCTCCCTTCACCCCTGATATACAGCCCGGCCATTTTCTGCTCAGACAGTATCGATGGGGGGAAAACAGAGCGTGTAGTTTTTGGCAATATGAACTTCCCCCTAGAACCTGCTGTTCCGGGACTATACTGCTGTCTGAGCACCTCCTATGTGTCTTCCTCACCTGGCTTTTTGATCCTTCTTGACTGTCATGAAGATGTCCTTGTCCCTGCTCTGCCAGGTTACAAAGCGCTCCCCATAGCGCAGCAGCCCGTCCGCTAACAGGAGTTAGAATACAGGTCTTTACTGACGTATAGGAATAGGGTTGGGTAATACTTCTCATTAGCCCAGCTGATGTGTCAGGGTCCTTGTCACGTTATACATAAGGGCTGCACTCTTGCATTCAAAAGCTGTGGCAGCAGCAGGGGAATCCAGTGGCTTACCTGATAACCAGCCAAGCCTTCAGCCCCCAGAAATCAGTATTGTTCCATCGGCTCCAGTTAACTATGCTGGTTTATGTCCGTTAGGTGAAAATATTTTGAATTTGTTCATTTATCAGTTCCTAACTTAATAAAACACGCTGGCACCTGCCCTCATCTCCTGAGTCAACACAAGTCCCAGGGCTATTTCCCGTCCATCCAATCTGGCATTTAATACAACCGTAACTAGATTTGCAGCTCTTTAAGAACTCATGTATGGGTAATGAACCTTCAAAGCCACGCATGGGTGCCAAGCTGTGGTTCACAAGGAATTCAGGGGCATTACAGCCAGGGCTGGCTTCACATGTCTTTCAGGCATAATTGGAGAAGAATGTTAAATCCTTTCCTAAGTAAGCAAGGGAGAGGGCCCTAGCACGGGGCATGCTCTGACTCTGCAGCAATTACGTCTGTACAGCTTTCAGCACTCCATACTTTTCTAACAGCCTTCTTCCTTCCTAATGAAGGCGAGAAAAAGGAAAGCGAAAAGAAAAACATCTGCAGGGCTCAACAAGGAGAGCCCTATTTTATCCCTCATAAATCCAAATAACTCCACAGGCTTCAGCAAAGAATTAAGATGGATTTAGCCAGCTGTGGAGGCACTTGGCTTCTGAATTCTTTTCAGCAGTCTGTTTCTCATGCAACCAAGGAGGATCTCTTTACCTCAGCAATGTTTAGTGAGCTGTTCTGTAATGTCAGTAGCTTTTGTCAGAAGCTACAGGGAAATATGAAAGGCTCAGAGTGGGAGTGTTTGATGGCCCTTATTCAGGGTGGAAATACTGCAGCTGAAACTCAGTTTCCCTAGTAAATGAATATAGTGGAACAATTGCCTAGCATCAGTCTCTCAGTGTCTTCCTCCATTCACTTTGGCAATTGATAAATCACGTAATTTCAGGAGCACTCACTCATCCATGACGTTAAACAGAAAAAAAGTTATTTGTCCAGGACCATGAAACGGTAATCACACAGAGTCAGTGTGAGCTAGATTACATCAGACCTGATTCTAGCTTAAAAGAGACTCATTTGTACTGCACATCATGAATTTTGTGTGTGTCTGAGACCTGGCTCTGTGGTATAGAACTGAACTGGTAGCAGTTTGCTCTACTGTTAACTAAAAGTTCCACAGGTATCAGTTACTATAGCTCGGCAGCACTATAACTCCATATGTGAAATTAGTAAGGGTGTTATTGATGCAAACTGTTCTGTACAGACAGGTAAACTGAAGGCAGACGTAGGGGTATTTCTATGTAGTAGATTAGTCCGTGGAATTGAACGTGTAAATGTAAGCGGCCTGGTGAAAATGTTCTTCCCCAAAGTTGATATCCCCAGAACTCCCAGATGCCCCGAGATACTGGTAACTGGTAGCAACAAGAAATCTGTATCCATGTGATTTCTAATTTCTTGGGCTCGATCCGGCTGTTCCGTGATTCTCCTGGTAGGCAACGCGGTTAGAAGCCTCAGGCATCAGAGCAGAGAGACGAGGGGTCTCTCCAGCATGGAGAGTCCCTCTGCTCTGTGGATTGTCCTTGATATGCTACACATCCTTCAAGGTGTTTTAACATACACGAGACTCCAAATTGTTTATATATTACTTTTCAGTACGTATTTATGAGCACTGAAAGTAATTACACCTTTCCTCAAAAAAGAACTAAAACAGGGGCTTCCTGACGCTAGATGTATTGTCCACTATGTTGCCCAAACTCCTTTAAAAGACTTACTGGCCTCAGGGATACTTAGACTATGTGATCCCTTTATCTGTGTAAACAAAATATTTTCTTTCACTGGTAAATGTCAATTTTTCATTAAATGTCTCATATATATACGGAGAGAGTGCAAGTGGAAAGGAATTGCTTTGTTACCTTTGTCGCTTTGTATGCAGTGCTTCCAGGACTCGGGGGAGGATGTCATTATGAGACTGAAAATTCTAAATCTCTTTTACAGGCAAATGACTTTTCTCTGTCTAATCATTTTCATTATCTATCTACACTGTTCGTGTTATTTCCAAAGTGGCAGAAACGAGCATATTAATGCAAAACAAGTGTCTTTCGTATGTATGATGACACAAGAATATTTTCCTACGACTTATCTGATTTTGCTTCTCATAACACCATGCAAATGGGCACCATTTGTAGGATCTAGCTACACATTGTGTGATTTTTTTTTAGTTTCTTATTCATGCAGTTTAATTAGCTAACTCTCTCTGAAATTTTCCAACCTTCTTTAACCTCATCTAATGTAAGTGACAAAATTTATAGAAATAATAATGTCCTCTCACTCTCCATTTCCTTTGTAAGAAGGTTAATAATTTAACAATATTGCTACATTGCTGCTACTCAGCTGCTGAAATTGCAGCTGAAGTCTCTCCCGAAGCGGAGGAGACTTGCTGCTCCTCTACTTGGTCTTCCACACCCTCCTCACAAATCATAGGGAAGATAACAGATATTTCTGGATGAGCATTTTGCTTCTGACCCAGTCATCAGGCACATCAATCAATGCACCCACAGCTTTGTTTGTGCTGGAACAACAGCAGGTTAATTTGTAATTGTTGTTTCGTTCCATGCAAAGCAGCCTGTATCTCTGATTACCTGTGAAGTTACATTAACACGCTGCCTTATTTTCAGCTCCGCTTGCTGAACGAGCACTAAAGGCCCATTTGCTTTCCGGTCCAGGGGCAAAGAGAAAGCCTGGCCACGCGCTGGGGATGCCGCAGCCGGTCTCACAAAGCAGCGGCTTGGAAAAGAAGAGAAAACCCACTCAGCACTCAGTGCCTTCTGGTAGTTTCAGAGGACCGATGAGACCCACCTACCTACATTCAGCTCCAGAATCGAGGTCTAAGAGAAAAATCCCAGCAAAGACTCCACGTGGAAGAACCCTGCAGGACAGGCTTGGGTTTTTGAAGGCGAAAGAGCCATGCTGCCAGATATATTTTTAACTGACTGTTACCCATCAAAGCTCCAGTACTTTCCTACTAATATAAGGTTTTTCCCTGATGCAACAACAGCACAGAAAATAAGGAGGGAGGAGGCTTCCTACATCTCTGCAACAGTCCCCATCGCGACAGGATTTTCTCTCGGCACACCCAGGACAGGGTTGATGCAATGTAAGAGAAACTTTGGAGCCTTGTTATAGCTGACTATGGCTCAGGAAAGCAAAACGCTCTTTCAGCTCCCACCTGGCACCAGCTAAAAAGTAACCTCTATAATTTTAAAATTTTAAAATTATCTCCAATTTTTGTGGTGAAAGGCAGAAAAAAGCATAGCCAAATAAATTTTTGAGCTGTTCAAGAAAAGCAAAATCTTCCTATCGCAGAAAGACTTGCACAACCTCTGCAATAACTACTCGTGTGGCTTGTTAATGTGTATTGCTGGTGTGTGTTAACAGCTCCGACCAAAGCTTTGTTTCGCAGTTCCAATGCTGAGGAAGGCGTTCTGCTTTTTTTTTTTTCCAGCAATGCTCAAAGTTACCAGAGTTGAAGTCACCACCCAAAACGGGGCTAGATCTGCCCCCTGCCCCGAAGCACCGCGCACAGGGCTCACCGCTTGCCCACACCAAGCAGCAGCAGCAGCAATTTGTTTAATTCACGTTCCCACGGCTCCTTCGACGCCCCGTTTCACCGCGCACGTCTCACGGCAGCAGGACGAGACAGGCGCTGCGGCACCGAACCGGGACGAGGGGCCGGACGTGCCCGTGCCCCTGTCCCGCTCACGGCGGCTCCCTCCCCCGCCGCCCGCCCGGCCCCCGCGGCCCCGGGCCC
>VWZZ01000192.1:19807-31224 GCA_013399095.1 Psophia crepitans
ATTCTATTCTATTCTATTCTATTCTATTCTATTCTTGGTGCATATCTGGCTTCAAAGTTGTAACCTCGGCAGTCATTACCTGGCCTGTATTTCCTGTGTGTGTGAGTGTGTGTTTGGCTGTACACACCGTGATGGTGCAGAAGAAACTTGATTTTTACAAGGACAGATTTATGTATCGCAAAAATGCAAACATGGAAGTCTGTGTTCCAGTTTGAATATAACATGGTATTTTAAAAGAGAAGAAAACTGACAGCTAATCTATTAAAACACACACTCTTAGAATTAAGGTATTTATACTCTTGGGGCTGTTACTCCAGCGTACAGAGTAGTTGGTGTCTTGATATTCTAATGTGTTAGATGTATCTTAAACCTTTGCAACTGGTTGAATATATTTAGCACTCATGTTTAAATTAGCAAACTTTTGACCTAAGGCTGAGTACTAGCACAATTTAGACTGGACCTTTGGAGGCTGTCTAATCCAGCACCCCTCAAAACATACAGAGGCAGTTCAGGTTGCTGAGGGCCATGTCCAGTTGAGTTTTGAGTATTGTCAAGGATGCAGATTCCAAAACTTCTCTGGGCATCTTTTCCAGTGTTTCTGAAAGGATTTGTTGGGTTTTTTTTTCCTTTCTCCCCCTCTGCTATCTGTCTGGCTTTTCACTTCTTTCCACTTGGGTCTGTTGCCTCTTGTGCTGTCACCATACATCTCCATGAAGGATCTACCCTTGCATTATCCAGTTGGTGACAGCAACAAGATCTCCCTTGAGCTTCCTGTTTTCCAGGCTGAACATTCCCAGTTCTCTCAACCTCTCATATATCAGGTGCTTCAGCACTTCCGACCTTCTTGGTGATCTCCCCTAGACTCACCCCAGTGTGTCCATGTCTCTTGCACTGGGGAGCCCCAGTACCAACACAGCACTCCACATGTGGACTCTCAAGGGTCGGATGGGAGGGATCACTTTCCTGACCACTTTTGCTGCTCGAGCCCAGGATGCTGTTGGCCTCCTTTGCCACAAGGGCGCATTGCTGACTCATGTTCAACTTGATGTCCATCAGCCCCCCAAGGTCCTTTTCTGCAGAGATGCTTTCCAGGCAGGGAGCCCAACTTCTACTGTGGCACCAGGCCCTATATTAAGGGAGAGATTGCCGCTCATTTTAAAGAATGAGTGCTGAGGCTATCCCTAGCAACAGTGTATTAATATATTGATCTTTTAATTACAAACAGTGCCATCAACATAGAAGTAGATGCAAACTTTCCTGAGTAATAACAGCATCTAATAAAGGAGGTCATCTTTTCTAAATTCTGATCCGTTAAGCTGAAATCTTTCAAATGGCTGTTCCCCCTGCTCTCCCATGCTTGCTTGTTCATTTTTTTCAGCTCTTTAGTGCCAATTCTGTCCCTGACACTATCAAAAGAATTCTTGGAAGTTATTGTCCTCTCTTGGGAAGATCAGATTCCCCTTTGTTTGAAATGGGAATTTGAAATGGGGAAAGACCTCTATGGTAGCACTGCATTTGAGCCTGCTGTTTTCCTTCTGAAAAATTCCTAAAACTTGGTCAGATTGTGAGTCTCTCAAAGCAGCAGTTTGCAAATGCCCCAAATACATTTACTGTGTTCCTTGAGCAAAAGGTGCTCAAGAAAGCTGAAATTTAAACATTTTCTTGAACCTCACAGATCTTTTTGGCCAAATCTTGCAAATGCTAACCTACAGAGTAATTGAGCATGCTCTGGCATAAAGGTGAATAGGTGTCCTCTGCAATTTGTGGTGTTTGTGGCCTAATATGATGCTGAAGTCCAGGCAGAAAGTAATTGGCTTCCTGTTCTCCATCCTGCCCAGGCACTGTACATAGATAAGGAAGAGCATTTTGAAAATGTGAAGATGAAGTGGGAAGCAGGCTAGATGGTGCACTTCAGAAGCCGAGAGAAAAAGACAGGACTCAGGGAGAAGGAAAGAAGGTGTCCAAAAGTTCCTGATTTTTCAGGACTCTGAAGTTAGGCTTGAAGAGATGGCATTCATTTGTTAGGACAAAAGTCTGATCGCTTTAGCTGTGGAGCCATTACCTGATGACTACAGGTTCTCAATGTCAAGTTAAAAGGTCCTAATGTTGACCACCTTGAATTTAAGTTTTGGTATGTAGTTTCAAATAACGTGGGCGTTTAGAGCTAAGCATTCGGAAACTGGGAAACCCCAGGCCGGAGATCGTCAGTGCAACCATAATTTGATCCCTCTGTTCACTTTTAGGATTGGATTCTACTGAATCTACTGGATCACGAAGATCGTGGGTGATGCTGTACTTGTCATTGGAGATAAGCTTCTCACGAGTGGCCTCAATCTATGTGTTCATTCATTGATGTCCGGCTTGTTACTTCACAATCTTACTCAGCAAAGTGCCCGAGGCTTGCAGCGGTGACCAAAGTCAGAAGGAGCTGACTTCTGAATGTACCAGGTACAAAGAACTATGCTTCAGGTGTCTCATGTGGGCATCATAACTCATCAAGAGTGATAGTGTGGTCCTTAATCACGCTGGGCTAAAACTTGTGTCTGTGGATGGGGCTGTTAGACCTGCTCTCCCTGAAAAGACTGTTAGGAGTTTATGGAGCTTTCCATGGATTTCACAGGAGAAACCCCTGAGGAAATGAACAGTAGTAGTACAGTAAATGAGAAATCTGTCCAAGAACTGAATGATGAATATTAAATTTTATGTTGTACAACTTCTATTCAGAACATACAGACTGTAGGCAGGGACTCAGTGGAAGCGATAGGAGGTAGGCCAGTGTTTAACTGCATATCTTCCTGTGTGTAGGCAACATTGTGGTGCAATCTGAGGCCCCACTTCACAGTTCCTCACTCTTCTTTTAATGCTTGGCTGTTTAACCTTTCATGTTGTAATAAAAAAAAAAAGCAGTATTTTTACAGAAATACTGCAGAATTAGTATACAGATGAACTTGCTAGAGCATTACTATTTTCATGCTGTGAATTACCATGTCTTAGCTTCTCCATTTCTTCCTATTTTTATTTTATCTAACACCTTTAAAATGGTTGTAGGTGAGAAAGACAAATTGCACGTTACTCTTTTGAGGGTAGAGGAAGGAAGGGTAAACCTATTCCTACAAAATTATGAGTTTATTACGCAGGAACTCTTACTCTGTGTCATTTTCTGTTTGCATTTTCTTTGCACAAGCACAAAAAATAAAATGCAATTATTGTCAAGCCAGTTGTCAGTCTGCTCTCTGTGGAAGGCTGATGAAATCTAGTTTTTCTCAGGTTCAAGGAATGGTAAGCACTAAGGCAACATAGGCAACGTGCACACACGTGATTTAGTTTACATGAATGGCACCTTGCGGCTGTGGCTTGTCATTTTAAAGTCATAACCAACCTTGTTTGCTCTTTCCAAATGTAGTAGCTAAACACAAAAAGAATAAACTGCTGAACACAACACACAGCAGTTCAAGGATCTGAGGCAGAGTGGGCGGATCATCAACTCTTAAGGAAGCCAGTTAAGTGTCAGGAATGCATATGAGCAATGTGCCTGGTTTTCAGAGCCACCTCTGCATTTCAGGTGAAGAACATCTCAGAAACAGGTAGTGATTTGAAAAGATCTAAATAATCCCGAGAGTTCTAGATGCCCTTGTTCCCTTCCCACCGTGCTGTCTAGAAAATGGTCCACTAGTTCCAGACAGGAAGGGTCGATGTTCTCTCTGTCTCACTGCATCTAGGCAAACTTGGCCATACAGTTTTAAAGCCAAGTAAACCTGACTTCTAAGTTGCACCACATTTTTTCTTTTTTCCTTTTAGATGGTGATTTTTCTTTATTTTTATTGTTGCTGAGGGAGGAGGTGGAAAACCTTTCATTTTCTAAAGCTTTCTCTATATGATTGAGTTGAATCTATGTGGCTTATGTTTAACATTCAAACAATTATCTTACATGTGTGGATTCCTGAATGAAAGCTCTTCTCTCAGGATATTAAGGGACTTTCCTGGTTTACATGGCTTGTAAAGGAATTGGTTTAAGTTGAATTTCACTTTTTTGTTTCAATGTAAATGTGATCCTAATCAGGACACTTCTCAAGGCCAGTATACACCCCCAATGAACTGCAGGAGCCCAAGAGGCTGTGTCTGTGACGGAATCTTTCCCATCTCTTCCCTAACATCTTTAACACATCTAACAGTCCCATGAAGGAGATTGTAAACTTGCAGTTTTAATTCACATTAGATCTAGGCCTATCATACATGCCACTTTTCTTAACCTGGGACATCCTGTGAAGGGATGTGTTGTTCGTGGTGGTTAGCGTGCTTGTAAATGCCGTGAAGATACTTTAATTCTTGGAAAACCAACAATGAATCCTCCAGACACAGAGATCTGGAGATGTCCTGCTTGGTGCTGCTTCTTAACTTAGTTCTCTTTCTTATTAATTTAGATGAGGTCATGGGATGTACAGCTTTTGTGATGGGAAATTTTCAGCTTCCTGCTTGCTGTAACACTTGGTGCAGGGTTCTTGCTGAAGCTTTCAGATTTTACTTTCTGCAAAGACTTTAGATCTAGAGTTTCAAGTAAACAACGTACTTAAAGGAGACTTATGTTTGGTTACCACGTAACTGGTCTGTACAGATTACTCATTCTGTGGCTTTTAAATGAAATTTGTAGTTGAGCACGTCTGAGGCCAACACACAGAAAACAGATCCTGATCTGTAACAACGGTGTTACCTTATTCGTTCAGCAGGATGTTTCCATCATACAAAAAAGAAGGGTTGGATGGATGGCTTTAATTACAAAATGCTGCTGTCGCTGTGTTGTTTTCTTTGATGCCTGATGGTCAATGATAGCATCTGGACACCCTAAACTTGAATTTCCTTTTTTTTTTTAATTCTATCTTGATACTTTCCACACCATTTCTCGAAACTTTTCTTTCCAAATTGTATTGGTAAATGCTATTCTGTTTCTGAGAGGCTTCCTACTCTTCTCCCAGGAAAAGGAAGCTTAGAATGATAGAGGTCCTGTGTTGTTTGGGGCAGCTGATGTAATGAAGGGTCAAGATCTAGAGGAGATTTCTCTAGTGAACAGTGGTGGGAAGCATTCAGTTACCAGAGTTTTGGATCTAAGATCCATCACTGTATGCAATACTGTGAAAAAAAAAAATAAAAAATTAAAACCTGATATTTTTGGGTTATCTACAATGTAGATACGATGTAGACAAAATACATTATGACTACGATGCAGTTATTCGTTATGAACTTCCAACCCTTGCAAACCAGTATTTTATTTACTTTAAAATTCTTTCCTCCTGTTCCTCTGTTTCACAGGCAGGATGAAAGACCGGCTAAACGAGCTGCGTGAATTTGCCAGAGTACACAACCAACAGTTTTCTGATACTGAGGATGATGAAAATTCACCCCATGATGTTCTCCTTTATGAGACCGATTATGCCTTGGAAATTCTTCATAAAGACATACAGAACATCCGGACAGAAAATGACCACCTAAAAGAGGATGTCAAGCGGCTCAGAAAGCAAAACAGCCGCTTCCTTACGTCCATGCGCCGTCTTAGTAGCATCAAACGAGATACTAATTGTATTGCCAGAGACATCAAGGCCCGTGGAGAAAACATCCACAGGAAACTCCAGATAATGAGAGATTTCAGCGAAGATGCAATAACAAAGTACGGGGCTATGTCTGTCATTGCCAGGGTAGCGAAGAACCACTACGTTGACCTCATGCACGCCTTTCAGGAAGCGATGTTTGAATACAACGCAACGGAGATGAACCAACGGGAGAACTGCAAAATTCGCATTCAGCGGCAGCTAGAGATCATGGGCAAAGATGTTTCTGGCAACCAGATTGAGGAGATGATTGAGCAGGGCAAGTGGGACGTCTTCTCTGAGAATCTCTTGTCGGATGTTAAGGGGGCTCGCTCAGCCCTGAATGAGATAGAGACACGGCATAAGGAGCTGGTGAAGTTAGAAGGTCGCATTAAGGAAGTTCACGAACTCTTTTTGCAGGTGGCCCTGCTAGTGGAGGAACAGGCGGACACTTTCGACGTCATTGAGATAAATATGCAAAATGTTGAGGACTATGTAGGAGAAGCTAAAGAGCAAGTGAAAAAGGCTTTGGAGTACAGGAGAAAACACCCCCTCAGAACAATCCTCTGCTGCTGCTTATCCTGTTGCAGAAGGTGACTATCCCACTGAAGCGACTTGAATGTCTTCCAGATGAGGCATTCTTTCCAGTGACTTTTCTGTAGTGACAACCCCCTGTTTTGCAGTTGGTTTTGTTCGTTGCCTTCTTCCTAAATGTGCTGAAGGCTGTTGTATTTGAGAGCTCCTAGACACGTTGATAAAACTATTTTTAGTCTATTTTTAATTGAAACGTACTCTGTTGCTGTAACTAGAGGTGCAAGAAGATCTCTGCCATGATACTGGTTTCAGATAGGCAAGAAAGAGGAATGAATGATGGGCTGAGAACTCAGCCTAGGGAAGACAAGAAATTTCAAGAAGTAGCTTTATTCTTATTTGTCAAAGTGAGTCTGCAGGCGGTGCAGCCTTTCCGCCTGGGGTGACACGATACACCACAGAATCAGGAGATTTCAATTTTAACTAGTTTGGAGTCTGCTTGATGCAAATGCTCGAACAGATTTTTGCTCTGTTCATTTGACAAAATACTGAGCCTGTTAGCAGGAGCAGGACACAGATCTAGTTTCAATTTCAGCTTGATTTCTCTCTTTCATGAATCTTAACAGAAGTAACTGCACCTTAAATTATAATATGCACATTTTGCTCCATTTGTGTGGAAGTGACAGCTTTTCTCCATTTCGAGTACCCGCAACTTCGTCAAGGTGGCTGGAAGCACTGCAACACTGACGCATCTGACCAACTTTTAACTTGAGCCACTCTCTGCACTCCTCATTTTAAAACTGCCATGCTTTTATGTTTCTAATACATTTTTCTGCTAATTACCACTTCAGCCAGAAAGGATGCATGCAGTGCCCTTCTGCAGAAGCACCCATAAGAAGACAACAGTTGCAGGGTAAAGAAAGCATTTTAGGGTGTCCTGTGCTGGCACATACACACAAGGAGTTTTAGTGGAAGGATTGTCCTGTCAATAGACTTTTATTTTTTATAAGCATTGATTTAATATGGATTTTGTATATGTATTTTAAATAACATGAAGGATTAAATTTATTAACATTCCATTTTACTGGTGTACAAAACCTAAAGCTTTTCTCCCATTATTAGGAAATCTCCACCTGGGAAAGAAAATAGACATATTTCTTCAGTACACCTGAAGAAGAAAAAACCCAACATTTTAATGTCATTTCAGTGCTCTTTTCAAGCTTAAAAATAATCTCTCCTTTTGTGTGAGGGGAGTCTGCCCACAACAGTGGGTTTGGAATATGAAGAGGGAATAGCAGATTCGCAGCCCTGGAAACCACTAAGCACTGTCAGTGAAGTGGGTATTCATAAGGTCTGGGGAATTATAGCTCCTGCTTCTGGAGTTTTTCCAACTATAATATTTCTAGGTGGCTTCCTGATACAGTGCAATCTATTGCTATGCTTTGAATTAATGCAGGACATTTTTTCAGTAGTTAGGGACTTTTTCTAAAAACTCTGATCCTATTTGTACCTATTTTAATAAATATATTTAAGCATTTCAAATATTTTGCATTTGGGAGTTTTCCTCGGGAGATGCGTGTAGCCATCTTCCTGCACCAATCACAATGAAATGTTTCCCTTCTGATCTCTTGCACACTAATTTTATATGTGAAAAAATAAACACCAAACCCTTACATTTCTTACTATTTATATTGATATAACAAAACAGCAAAATAAATTCAACTTCCAAGCTTTCATATCCTAGTAGGAACCACTTCTTAGCCAGACAGGCTTTTTTACACAAATAGAAGCTGAATAGATAACTCTTCTCAGAAACTGGAAATCTTTTTCTGCTGAAGCACCTGTCTGTGATAACATGGAAGAGTGAGGAACACTGATCTTCTAAACTAGAAGATGTTTTGATATTCAATGATGTCCTGATGATATCACTGTTACGCTTGCCTGAGGACCTCTCCAACAACCCAATGTTCAAACTTGAAGTGGGAGAAAGAAGGGTGTTGAGCTGGCACCCAGTACCAGAAGACAAAGTCGTTTATTCTGTAGGTACTGCCATTCAAGGCAATGGAACTGTGCATCTGTAGAGAAATACCCTAAACATCTGAGGGTCAGCATGTGGTGTAAATAAGAACAGAATATGTATTTCATTTCATCTACATGATACTTTTGATAAAAATGTGTACTGATTTTTTTTGTTGGTTTCTTTTTTGCACATATGTATGTCTTCAAACAGAATAAACGATTTAATAAGAAAAACTGAAAGGGACGAGTGTTGTAAATTGAATCAGCAGCTCTGAAAAGTTTCTTGCATTGCCAGAGTTTAGTTTAAAAGCTGCTGGACTAAACTCTGAGTTGGTGAAAGGAAGTTAAATAATGCCTAAAAACAAAAGTCCTCCTAATACTTGTTGCCACAATAAATCAAACGTTGTAGATTGAGATAGACTTTCCATAGTTTTTCCTAGAAAAACCATGAAAAGAGAGCTTCATACATCCTAAGATGATTCTCTAGTGCAAGAAAAGAATACAAATTTACTCTGGCAGTTCTGAGAGATCTTGATGATTTCATTAGTAGAAATGCAAAGCTTATATTCAAACCTTTAGCCTGATTTGAGGCATGGGGAAAGAGCATGAAGGTAATTGGAGACTTTGTCTCTTGACTTAAGGCTGTTGCTGCAGGGAAGAAACAGAAGGATTGAAACACTAGCTTGGCACCCTTCAAAACTCTTTTTTAAGTTGCATTGTGTATTACAGGCATTCAAAAAATTACTTCCAGTAACTGAAGAAATCATCATCTTCCTTGCAAACATGTGTTCATTGCTTAACACTGTGGGGTTTTTCTATCCTTCAGTTGTGTAATAACTCAAATTTTGCTAGTCTGTGAACTTGCCTAGTCACAGTGAAACAGACTTTTGAAAAAAACTGATCACACTATGGTTGCAAAGACTCATGCCACACAGGATGAGTGGAAGAAGATGATAAAAGTAGCTTGATGATGATACATTAGCATAGGAGCAACAGAAGCCACTGAATGGACATCTTCATGCTTGCGAAGGAAAGCTGCCTTTTCATTCTGAAAGTCAACAGGACTCCTATGGAGATGTGCATAGCATACTCTATGGGTTGGGGCTTTTTTCCCCTTCCCTGAAGTGGCAAACCCTATAGTTGCTTTTGAGGGTGAAGCAGCTAAAATGTGAAAGGAGTCACTTCAGCTTTTAGGTTTGCTGGTACTTTAGTTTTGTTTCCCACTGAAAGCAACAGAAGCTTCACAAAAAAAAACCCAAACAAAAACCCCCACAACAAACCCCAAACAAGCAAACAAACAAAAACCAAACAAAAAACCTCTATGCATCTCACCCCTTTCTGAGAAGGAGAGAGGAAAACTGGTAACCAGGCACACCTTGCTCCTTCTTAAAATGTAAAAAAATATTACATAAATATAAAAGAGAAAAAAACCTCTGTATTACAAAACCTAAGGTTTTGTATAGAATGGTGGACATCCTGGATACACATAGGAGTCTCCACTTCATCTTATGGGAATTTATTTTTTTTTTTTGGATGGTGGATTTCATTTTAGAGCAATGGCAGTTGAACACTGCTACCTCAATGTGAAGGACGCAAACCATGGATGCACTTGAGCAGGTGTCTCTCTGGAACATGTCTTGGGAGAAACTTCTAGGAAGTATAGCTCTTAGTTCAAGACCCAGATATCTTTCTTTTTAGAGGAGAAAACCTGAGGCTGGACTGAATAGCTAAGCTAATTTGCTGCTTTTCTATTCTAAGGAGGCAGACCTACATTAAGGATGTTTTGAATGCACAGCCCCAGTTGTATTTTATGGTTACTTGAAAACAAACAGGTTTTCTAGATTTTTGAATGATAGTAGATATTTGGAATTGATTTGAAAAAGGAAAGAGCTACACATGGTTGTGTTTCTATCTCTAGAAAAATATAAGATATGATGAAGTCAGGAAACAGTATCATTTCATAGATACTGTATGTGGTGATTACAGTTACTCTATTTCCCAAGAAATGCGATTTTCACGTAGTATTTGTCTCTCTAATATGTGAGAGGGCAGTAGGAGATCTATCTTCTTCCATGTTTGTAGCATATTATATAGTGTCTTTGTAATAGCTGAAGCCAGTAAGTGCCAGCGTAAGACAGCTCCACCATCATACTTTACGGTGCATAAGCTATTAGGGCACAATGCCTTAACAGGAACAAGTAACATTTGACTACGATTCTCAGAAATAATGTTAGATGTGAATAGAGAATAAGACAAACTACCTGATGGCGTTTTTCTACTCAACGCCTTTGCTGACAGGCACAGCCCCACTGAACAGGGAGCAATGCTAGCTGTGGTATGATGCCTGTTTCAAGAAAATGCTACAGCATGAGAAGCGCCAGCCACAGAGATGTTCTCTCCTTATTGGGCTCCAGTGCATGAATACACCTAAGGGAAAAAAGGGTGTGAGTTTCACATTTGTTCTTCCCATTTGCAAAATGTTAACAATTGACTTTCATTGGATGTATTCTCCTTCACAAGCATACCTGGGGTTCTGGGGGTCTGAAGAGGTTAGGCACCACCTGCAGCCTGCGAATCCAAGGTCCAGACCCCATACAGAGGGCCTCCTACAGCCAAGACATCTAACCACCATGCAGGGTTGTGCTCCTGTCCTGCTCACAGAGAGCCAGACGGCCTCTGCGTGCCTCCTCCAGCTTGCTGGGGGTTGCCCAGCCCTGCTGCCCCAGCCTGGGCCGTACCGAGCATTGTCTCTCAGTCCGCGGGGGCAGCCTCAGTGGCGGCAAGGTTTGGTGGGACGGAGGATGCCCGTTTTCTCCTCTGCAAGCTGTCAGGTGCGGAAGCCAGTGGGGTAAGGCCGGTGACGGGGCACCATCCAAGGAGCAGGGAGATGCCAGGGCACGTGCTAGCCAGGGACAGTGCAACGGGCACTTCTGTATGCCGGGCACGCAGTGGTGACTGGCAAGCAATCTTTCCTCTGCAATATTTTCCTCCTAATTAAGCATAATCGGTAGCGCTGAACTTTGTTGGTTTTGGTTTTATTTTTTTTTTCCTTCTACCAGCAAGGGAAGATACCTGTGTCAGGACACGCTTGGGCAGGAGTGAGTAAAACGTCCGTACACCGCACTGGATTTGCCAAGAGCAGCTGCCAGTCGGTATTTCCCCAGGCAGCACCGCCGGGGGGTGGTGGGGAAGCCGAGCTGTTTTCCCTTCTGGCGGCCTGAGCCTTACCGGTGCACCTTGTCGGTGCGACTTCACAGCTCTCTCGGTGCTCCCACGAACCACGCCGGC
>VWZZ01000192.1:31903-56877 GCA_013399095.1 Psophia crepitans
TCAGGAGCTCGGGCTGGCAGCACAGGGGGGCCGCGGGCGGGGGCAGGCCGGCGGCCCTGGGGCACGGGGCCCTCCCTGCACTGCTGCGCCGCCAAGGGCCCCGGGCGCTTGGCCAGAGCCAAGGACGCACGGCCCGACGGAGGGAGTCCGATGCCCGGCGGAGGCCCTTGCCGGCAGCGGGTGTCAGAAGGACAAGATGCATCGCTTCGTTGTTCGAGGGAACCGCGCCTGGCCTGGTGGTACCAGAAGTCCCGCCACAGGCTCTCTGAGGGCGCGGCCGTCCCGTGCCGTAGGAGGCGTTGGCACCGCCGCTCTGGGGCCTGTGGCACGCTGGGCGGGGGTTCGCCCTCCAGCTTCTGCCACCCCAGGTGGTGACTTTGTCGCTCTAAAGCGTGGTTTATGGGTATGTTTTGTGTAGGGGTTTTTGTTTCCCAGTTCCAAGCGCTTTGAACAGTTTGAAGGCCATATGAGAGCCTGTCGCAGTGCTTTTGAGAACGTGAAAGCGAGGGCAGGTACTGCGTGCACTGGGGTACGGGTGTAGGCGTGAAGGGTACCTGAGGGTGTGGAGCCCGCTGAGGTGTCCCTGACTGACCCCGAAGGGTGGAGGGAAGGCAAACCCTCCAGCTGCGGGGGGCAACGGTCCCTAGTGCTGGCTGCACCCCGGGCTGTGCCGGGGGGTCAGCTAACAGTTACTGGAATGAGGTGGGATTTTCAGGCTAACCTCCTGGCTTGGTTTTATTTAGCAAGCCAGATGTAGCAGTTGTTATACGTGTTCCAAAGCTTAATTTGCTATAGTATGGTTTTGCTGGGGTGTTTGTTTTGTTTGTTTGTTTGGGGGTTTTTTTAAGCATGGTAGTAATCATTGTGTTCCAGTATATTGATAATGTGGGAAGTACAAATCAAGCGCAGACTGACACATTTTAAAATATTAGCGTTTGCCACGGCATCCTGATCTAATACAGACAAATACAGCTGTTCTTAGCTACCCCGTTCCTGATAATTTGAGGTGGAAAATTATTCTAAACCTGCAGTCCAAATATATATCGTGATATAGAGACTAAATAAAAGATGAACTCTCAAGAGAGAAATAACAGCTCATGGGCCTTCAATGCAATATTAAATAGAAAATGAAATATCCTGAAATAGAGGATACTTTATTATATATTACCTAAGATGATCTAATATCACAAATGTGGACATGGTATAAACTCAGAAATATGATATTCAGCAGGGAGTTACAAAGAAAAGTGTGGTCTGGTGGTGAATTTCTAGGTAATACAAGGACATGTCTTTTTTGACTGTTCCCACAGTTAAAGTGTAAATGCAAAACATACCACACTTTCTAGAACTGTTCATTAAAAAGCAGTACTGCTGGGGTCAAATGTTCGATTAAGTAAATGTTTGTTCCTACTATTCACTAAGGTACAAATTAGTAAAAATGGGTGCATGTTTGAATGTACATTTTACCTCTAATAATGTAGTGGAAAAATTCTGCCCTTGGAAACCCACATCTTTGCTTACAGATTGTGTAATTCTGCTTATGTGCTTATTTAGGAACATGTTTGTACACACAGTAAATACTCATGCGGATTTCATGGATGCAGTGCTGTTCTTGACCAAAAGTTAGTCCCAGCCGCGTCAGTTGCAGGATGAATTAGTGGCAGGTATTTGGCATTGTGAGAAAGAAAGAAGAAAGTAAAAATAATGGCAGCTTTTCCAAGAACAGGAAGAAAAGAGCAGGTTTTATGGTAAAGCAATAGAGAAAATGAAAGTTCTTGGTTAGAAATGCTTCTGTTACAGGCACAACCCTTTTCTTAAGAGATTTCTTTTGCAGAGAACTTCCGTCAACGGCTTGTTAGAACACATGCAGATCTGGAAGAGAACAGAAGATTCTTGAACCTTTCCTGCTCTCGAAAAGTATCCATAAACTCTGCTGGCAACAAGTACGTCCCAACCCCTTCCTACACTTCTCCATAAAGAAAAATGTAATCTTCTGGGGTTATTGCTTTCTATTTTAGGTGAAATGGCAGGGTGGTGTAATGTGTTTCAGCTCTGGAGCTGATCGTGATTTTGATTTCAGACTTTTACTTTATTAAGCAGGTATTTTTCTTTGTGTTTAGTAGCTTCATTGTGAAACCCTCATGAATTACTGGTGTTTGCCTTTGCAGTTTGGCATTCCTACATGCACTTGTTACACTCTGGCCTTTAATTCAAACAATACTGCTCTCCATTAGATCCATTCTGTGGATGAGTTGTTTTTCTATAAAGGTCCTTATCTGTAGGATCCTTGCCTCATTTGTCGAAGAAATTGGAAAAGGTATAGTGACTAATGCTAGAAACTGGAAGGAAAAAAGACCTTTGTATGCAGATAGTTGAGTGCTACCTTGATGAACCAGGGGTGTTCTGCAACTGCATATTTCCTGTCTGATGAGGAGCCAGTTGGTTAAAATAGATTTTTCATAAGCAATCACCTCTGATTCTTACTGCAGACTAATTTAAAGTCTGTAACGTAAGATCAGTTTCTTACATTAGTGGGAATAACTGCATGTAAACTACTTGTTAATTCTTGGATTGTTCTCATTTTGGGGCCTGTGTGGTAAAAAAAGAAGGGTAGACTCTGTTTTCTGGATTCTTGTCATTCCTGGGATGCTTGTTCAAAGATTACCACTATAGAGTATAGACAAGTGTGTCAATGTTTATGCATGTATCATTATACAGGTTCATTTTTAACAGCTGCTGGACTGTTCATCTGCTGACTGCATCTGATCTTACCTGCAGTTTCGTACAATCATTTCTGTTGGACTCGCTAGCCACTTGGTTGCTGTACCAAGTGTCATTATCAACGTTAGCTAATTCTGCCTCCGTCTCCAGGGCATTACAACACATGCTCCCAAACAGATCCTTGCAACATTTTATTGCTTAACTATTTTCCTTGGTTTTTTTGTGAGTAAAAAGAAGAGATTTTCTGCTAGGCTAGTTCAGTCCAAGCAGCAAGCTCTGGGGAGTCACACTGTGGTAGGAAGCTTGGCCACCCTGGCCGTGGAGTTGATAGAACAGAATGAGAGTCTGTGTATTGTTTACTGCAGTGGAAAGCCCTGCAACTTACTTAAAATGCTGATGGAGGTAGATTTACTCTTATGACTGACAGATGAGCCCTGCAAGTCTTGCCATGGTCATTTAAAGCATCATCACCCCAGAATTACTGTGAGCGTTGGTGTCCCAGAGTTAGGATGGCCTAACAGAGCCATCAGAAGAGGCCAGGTGCCCACCCTTCACTGCTCCAGTTAGTGCCTGGCATTTTAGCTCAAAGCCACTGTCACTGGCAGAGCACAGGGCGGTAGCTTTGCGCTGGAGTGAAGGGGTGTGGGCACCTGGTTTCTTTTGCTGGTTCCTCTCATCAGGAGGAATATATACAGGTGGTAACACTTTACATCAGCACAGCATTATTACTAAAGGATATTTCTGAAAGTGGTAACAGATTGATCCATGCACTAGGTCACCTCCAGTTGGGAACATTTTCCCTCGTGCTGGCTTTGCTACGGTGGCAGTAGCCTCTGGAACAAGGATAGAGCGCTCAGGTGATTAAATTACATTACAGCAACAAGGTTAACCAGAGCACCCCCTAAACCAGGGGACCTGAATGCCCTAAAATGAAGGCAGCATAATGAAGAACATTGAGCTAAGATCTCTGGTATCTTACGGCATGGGCTTAAAGCACACTAGCGTGCATTTTTCTGGGATTTTTTTTTTTTTTGTTGCATTACACTTACCTGAATGAATTGATTCTTCTTGCCAGGGAGGAGCTTCTGTCTGAAGGCCACAGAAAATGTGCACACTTTTCTGGAGATGGTCATCTTAAATGTGTAAATACAAAAATGCCTTCCTTTCCCTAATGATTTTAGCAGAAGAATGCACTTTCTGGAGTTCTTAATTTTACTTGATTGCTGCTTCTCATTCACCATCTGCCCACCTGTGACCTTCTTTCTGGGTTGAAATTACTACAGGGTCTCTCCTTCAGACCTCATCTGCCTCATTTTTAAGTGTGTGCTGAAGTGGTTCATGCAACTCTTGGCAAGAGATCACTCTCTGACCGTGTGACTTGCTGGGTTTCTGACATCTTTCTCTTGCTGTTTCATCATGTGCTGCAGACTTTTTTATATGAGACTGGAATCGCTGGTGGGATGTATGGACGGCATTAATGAGCTCTGTTTTCCAGTTAATCCGTGTTTAATGATTGATGTGCATATGTATTTTAGTTTCACTTGTCTTGTCTTACATCTCTCTTGCTATTTTCTGTCACACTCCCACCTTTTGCTTTTTATGTGCATACCGAGAAACAGATCCAGCTGTTCTAGCAGTTAGCGGCTGCTGAAAGGGGCAGAGACGCTGTCTTTCCCCTGCCCTGGCTGTACTGCACATTCTTACGGCTTCTTTCTTGCGTCCCTCTGTCTTTGAATGTCAAGTAATGTAACAAGCCAACCAATTAATTTCATGTTACTTGGATATAAAATTAATTGCTGAGTTTATCTCATTGTAAGAATTTTTCTCTGAAGAAATGAGAAATTGGAGACAATTTCTTACATGTTTTGGTCTCCTTAACATAGGCAATACAGATCTGCTAATTGGCTTTATTCATAGAATCACAGAATGGTTTGGGTTGGAAGGGACCTCAAAGACCATCTAGTTCCAACCCCCCTGCCATGGGCAGGAACACCCTCCACTAGACCAGGTTGTCCAAAGCCCCATCCAACTTGGCCTTGAACACTGCCAGGGATGGGGTCTTCACAGGTTCTCTAGGCAACCTGTTCCAGGGCCTCACCACCCTCACAGGGAAGGATTTCTTCCTAATGTCCAATCTAAATCCCCCCTCTTTTAGTTTATACCCATTACCCCTTGTCCTGTCATACTCCCTAAGAAACAGCCCCTCTCCAGCTTTCCTGTAGGCCCCTTTAGGTACTGGAAGGCTGCTGTAAGGTCTCCCTGAAGCCTTCTCTTCTCCAGGCTGAACAAGCCCAACTCCTTCAGCCTGTCCTCATAGGAGAGGTGCTCCAGCCCTCTGATCAGCTTTGTGGCCCTCCTCTGGACTTGCTCCAGCAGCTCCATGTCTTTCCTGCAATGGGGACCCCAGAGCTGGACACAGTACTGCAGGTGGGGTCTCACAAGAGTGGAGTAGAGGGACAGAATCGCCTCCCTTGCCCTGCTGGTCACACTGTTTCTGATGCAGCCCAGGACACGGTTGTCTTTCTGGGCTGCCAGCGCACACTGCCAGCTGATGTTGAGNTCTGGATGGCATCCCTTCCCTCCAGGGTGTCGACTGTGCCACACAGCTTGGTGTCATCACAGAATGGCAGAGGCTGGAAGGTCCCTCTGGAGATAGAATCATAGAATCATTAAGGTTAGAAGAGACCTCAGGGATCATCCAGTCCAACCGTTCCCCCACCACCTATTACCCACTAAACCATGTCCTTCAGTACCACGTCCAACCAGATCATGTAGTCTACTCCCCAGCTCAGAGAAGTGTCAGCTTGAGCAGTCAGGTTTTGAATATCTCCAAGGATGAGGACTCCACAGTCTCTCTGGTCAACCCATGCCAGTGCTTGACCACCTTCACAGTAAAAGAAGTCTTTCCTAATGTCTTAAAAGTAAGTGTTTTCTTCTGTTTAAGGCATTTTCTTATGTTTGTGCTTATTTCAAACTTACAGATCTGTCTGCTTGTAAATCTTAAATGATTGTGTGTTTTCTCTGTGCTTAGATTTTTGTTCCTAAACATCCCAAGATAAAACGAAGAAGTAAAATGCCACAACACGTACGAGGACACCCACTGGATACCTGGATTTGCGGCCATGCACATACTACCGAGAGCTCTATTGAGAGAACAAAACCCCTGCAAGGATCTAAGCAGGTGCTTCATTTTAGATACTGAAAGTGATTCTTTGATTATTTTTTTGTCCAAATAAAGACAAAGGGCATGCAATATTTTGTGTATAAATTTGTTCACTTAGTTTCCTGTAAGAAAAGAGCATCTGTGCCTGGCCTTAGCTTATTTAAAGCCAGAGTCTTGTTACAGCATTACTCATTGGAAAACCATTCCGGTTTCACAATTAAAGTTGGTGATCTGCAGGTTAGCCTACTGTAATTTGATCGGAGTTTTCCTTTAAAATGGTCTGGGAGCGGTAGCGTTAGCAAGTGACATCTGTCTGTTGAGTTGAGGGAAAGTAATGCAACTGGCAGTGCTCACCATCATCCAGTGTGGTTGTCTGGCAACCCAGCTAACTACAGGTAAAAATTCTTATTCCTGTGTTTACATAGGTGTTAGTAGTTTCCTTTCTGAACAGACCTTGCTTACTGGCTGTGGCTAATTATTCCTCGTCCTCGATCCAGAGGCTGCCTCTGAAGGAGGAATTGAAAAGAGTCAGCACAGTTCAGAAATCCCATTTACATAATGCTTTCCAAATCCTTTTGTTACTATATTCAGAACAGAAATAATTGATTTATTTAATTACTATGACTTCTATCTTTTATCATAATATCTTGTATTATTTTTGATTGTTTTGCAGGATGATTTGCTTTGCTGTGAGAATAGCTGATTTCTTGGCTAAACATAGTTTTAATTTTTATCTAGCTAGCTTAATATCTATGGGTTCCACAGTCTTTATTTTGATAGCACTATGACAGTGCAGGGTATATCTCTGCTGATTGACAAATCCTATAGTGTTCTGTGACTGAAAACAGACGGAGACATGCCCAACCTGTTGTACTGCATTCATTTGGGTGACCTGCCCCAAAAGTTATTTGACACATCAGTAAAGAAGAAATACCCAAAGCAACTGGATCCAGTTTTTGTGATGTCTCTGCCTGCCCAGCCCCTCTGCACAAAATATTTTTCTACAAAAAAGAATTATCGGGTAGGATAAAAATTGTCTGGTATGAATGCACAAGAGAGAGCAGTTAATGCCTCCCAATAGTACAGAGGGACATCGTGAATAAGGTTTCGGCTCTGTATGAAATTCTTAGGGAGAGAGCTCAGCCGTCAACACAAGAAAAAGGACTGTGTGGCAAAGGAGGTAGGTGGCTGTATCCAGCTGAAATCGTAACAAACCTGAGAGTGCCATGAAATGCAAGATAAGATTGGGGTGGGACTGGGCATCTCTGAATCATCATTAAAGTGCTCTAAAACCAAAAGCTGTTCTGGTTTGACATTCTTTTCCTATGCCTGTTTCTGTTACCTTTCTTGGTAGGTTGTCTCAGAGGGGTTTAAGTAGAGTTTCAGAGTGCTGCTGGTTTAGGTTGGGCTCTGCAGAGAACATGTCAGGAGATTTTAAAGTGCGTGGTGGTACCTACAGCCCCCAAAAGGAGCCTCTGTGGGTCCCTTAGAGCCAGAGTTAGAGACAGGGCCTCATACTCACCTGGAAGTGTTTAACAGACTTCTCACTATAGCCAGCAATGGGCCTTTATTGTAACATTAACTATCGCGGAATGTTGGTTTATTTTTTTAACAAAAATTGCTATGCCAGGGTAATCTTAACTGTCTGAGTGGGGCCTGTATACTTTGCATTGTACATTATTTCCTTTCATGTACTGTTTGTCACTAACAGTCTTGGCACAGCTGCTCCCCAGGTAGTAAATGTATTCTGGCATAATTAAAGGAGCTCCACTTCCTTTGCAGACAAAACCTCGGAGCTGGTATCTCTGGGGGGAGACATTGGAACTGACCGCGAAATTGCCGGCTGCTATTTGTCAGTTAACCTGTGTGCCAGGTACCGTCTTTCTGACTCCCCATCCCTGACCACCTCTGTATTAATACTTGCAGGGACCTGCTCTGCTCTGTAGGTCGTTACCTTGGCAATTGTAAAAAGTGAGTTATGGAAAACGACTATTTTTTAATCTTATTTTTTAGCTTATTATCTGTGTTCAGCTAAAGAAGTGAGTCAGAGAAAGCAATTTGAAGACTTACATTTCATCTCTGTGAAAATCCATGGAAGACAATCTAAATTAATTCTTACCAAGGTAGGCGACTTCCCTTAGCCAGGTATCTGTATGGGATGCTCTCCTGAGGACACACCCAGTTAGCTCTGCTGCTGCAGCCAATGTTTACGGACATAAATTCACGGATCCCAATCCTATTGCTGCCACAGTGTAAGCAGGTTGTTTGTCACTGAAGTTTTGGACAGACACAGAAGCCTGCTTGTATAATTAAACTTGTAGTGTCTGCACAATAGTTATGCACTTAAAATTACTGTGCCTCAGCGTCACCTCCCTCTTGATCTTCAAAGCAGCGCAAAATGCAATGAAAATACAAGCAGTCCAGGTAAAAATGGCATTAAGGGCACGGGATACTGCGGGATTTCTAGTGCAAGGGGAGGACTACACTATTTTTCCTATTTCACGGGAATGGTGTAAGAGGCATCTTAATATTGTGTGATGGGAGGGGACATAAAGCTGTATGGATAAAATAAAATTCTGCATAAGCAGTTAACCTATGCAGAAGAAGAGACATAGGTTGTAAACTCTTTGGAAAACCCTTCTCCCGTGCCACCAAATCATTTAAATCGTGTAGTATTCTTTGGCAATATTAGAGCTGTAAACACTAGCCTGGCCATAACTTTGTGTAAGGGATAAATTAAATACAACTATGAACTCTTGACTGTTCGGAAAATAAAGGCACAGTTTGCATTAACAAGGTTGAACTGGATGATTCTTTTGGAAAAACACTTGGATCCTTTTTTCTGTGATTTACAAAAAATAAGGTGCAATGTTTCAGGTTACCGCTGCATTCTGTATTTGAGCCTTTATTTGAAAAAAGATTTAGGGATAACAAATTCTAGTACAAATATTGGGAATACTTTGTATATGTCCAGGACAAATATTATTAAATAGATTTGAAAGAGAACCATCCAAAAATGAATTTTACCAGTAACAGAAGAATTTTCTAAAAAAAACACCAACGATCCTGCCTAACAGAGGCTATTTAGTGAGATGACTGACCTGAAATGTAACCATAACAGAAACTTGTGTTCATCGGTTACTCAGATGCGCTGTAGATTTGACGACTTTATTTGTGATAAACTCCTTTAGGAGTGCAATAGTATTCCACATCTATTCCTTCTCATGTGTTTTGCAAAGTAGCAGTGGCATTTTGTGAGTGGCTATTCCAAATCAAAGTGGGCCAGGAAGCGCGACTGGTCTGTACGCAGCCTCCCGGTCAGGGCTGGCTGTGACAGCACTGCATTGCCCCAGGGGAGGGATTTTTTTGGGTGACAGCTGTGCAGGGGCAGTGGAACAGCACTGCTGACAGGGCCTGGGGTGGAGAAACCAGAGCCCCTTGCTGGGGCAGTAGGGCCTGGGGTGGCCTTGCGGGGCTGCAGTGTCTGGGGGGTACCTGTGCAAGCCACTGATCCCTGGGGTATCAGATTCCCCCACAATGTCGGTGCGGGGGGAAACAGTGGTTGAGGTAAAACAGGTTGGTTGTGGCAAGTTGGTGCCTTGCTACACAGGGGCAGAAGCTCTGAAACACCAACTGCTCTGCAAAAGCCCCCTTGGGGGTCCCCCTGCAGCAGAGCCCAGCCTGCCCAGGAGGCAGCAGGTGGGTGGGCAGTGATGCTCAGCCCCTGGCCAGGGCAGGGCCCACCGCTGCCCTCCTGGGCTAATCAAGATGGGTGCAGGCTGGCCAAGGGTGGGAAAGGTCAGGCTCCAAGTGGGCAAACAAATCCATGTCCTGCACCACTTCTGGGAGGGGGTCATTCTCTTCCCCATTGCTTTCTTTGCCTTTCAAAGGGTTGATTTATCCTTTCCAATACCTGGTACTAACCCCCAAAGTTAGTCCATAGGTGCAGAGACAACTTTTGAAAGGAATGAAATGGCTTACAGTCAGCAATGCTACCCTCTCTGCAGGAACAGCCAATTTCTAGACAAGGAGGGCAGAGCTGAGCAGAGTGGAGCTGGGCTGGGGCAGGTAGGCTGGGTGATGTGACTGCACGCTTTGGGAGTCTCACCTCCCAATGGTTCAGGTACTGAATCATCCGCTGCTTCTCTGTTGGGTGGCAGAAGTGTATTTCTCTCAGGGATTTGCATCAGGAAACAAACGCCATGGTGTAGCTACCGTGTCTCAGGAGAGCTTTCCAGGCAGGCCAGGGGGAGGGATATGATTAAAACCCTAATGTGCTTTATATCTCTTCCTCTTTTTTTTTTTTTTTTTTTTGATGATCCTGCTCTCACCAAAGTCAGCAGGAGAATTCACCCATTTAAAAGGTGCTTTCGTTGTCATGGCTTGCATTCATTTTTGTCATGCTGATCTACGTCTTGAGTTTTGTTTGGGTTTTTGTTTTTTTTTTTTTTGCCCAGAGGCCACCCGGCTGCTGGCTGGTGGATGTCCTGAGCTGCAGGAAGCAGACAGTGCAGGAGTTTAAAGAAGCTTCTGACAGTCCAGCAGTTTCATGGTCAGTCTGGACATCCCCAGAAAGCTGTGGGGGAGGTGGGGGTGGGCAGCTTGAAAATGAGCAGAAGTCACTGTCAGGCCTCCAGCCTTATTTTCTAGTTTATGTTTTCTAGTTAGGCACAGGAGAAAGGGGCAGAGTGTGGGAAGGTGATACTGACAATGTTGCCTATGATTTAGGGTTGCTTGGCCACCCGTCAGGGGGTCTGAAGGCTGCCTGTGTATGAAGATATTGGCACAAAGTCTGGGAATCATGCAGAGCTTCAGGCATGTCCCGCATTAGGCAGAGCCAGAGAGCAGTCCTGGGGCTATAGCAAACCAGTCAGACTCAACTAAAAGTGGAGCTATTTATGTGGGAAGTTGTCTGTTTTCTCTTGTGACTCGTGGATGTTGTCTCTTGTTCATCCAGGCACTGAGCCCTATCAGTTTGCACCTAAATATAGCTTTCCCAGGTTTTCAAATCTGCTGTTTTCCCAGAGGAAAGTCTGTTCCTGGCATGTAGCCCTCCTTCTCTTTTATCATCCCAAAAATCATCTCGCTCACTGAGTACTGGTAGCTTCTGGTGGATGACCGGCAGCTTAAAGATCGCCGACTTCCAGACGCCTCCTCTCTGCCTTGAGTTTGAGGGTATTGTGGTTTATTTGATCCTGCCCTTTCCGATGATCTCTGCCTCCAGTTTCTTCATCACAGCCCTTGCCACAATCCTGAAGTATCTCACCAAGTCGAGAGTGATGGAGGAAGTTTGCCTTCCTTGCAGTCCGGGCAGGTGGTACTGGGAATCACAGAGGCAAGTACACACAGGAGTGGTGGCGCCTGCCTGTATCCGCTTCTCGTACGCCTCATTGTCAAGGGCGATACCCAAGCACATGTGCCAAAGCTGTCAAGATCAAGCGCTGGCGTTGCGTATACTCTCCAACTTAGCTAAATACTGTACTTGCAGGGAAATTTTCTCCAGAAAATCTAAAAGATTAGACTAAATTACATCCATAAGTGACATTTTAAACACAGATGCACAGCACTTTGCTTAACTTCGTAACTAGTAACTGATGTAGGTAATATAAACCAGAACTTTCTTACATGATTTTGTTTTAATAGGAATTTAATTTGCCATCTTTGAAAAAACCAAACTTGATTCCGTATGATTCATCTCTCAAAATAAGCCTCACACTTGCATCATTTTTTGAATCATGCAGAGCTGCCATACATTTCTACATTTGTTACTGCAGGTGTGCCATGGCTAATGACCAATGCCTAATTTAGCTGTTGTCTCTTAAGTTCTGTTATTGTCACTTCAGGTCAGAGAGATCAAAGGTCTGGTATTTTAAGGGATTTAGCACTTCTAGATAAAAACATTTTGCATTCCATGCATGTCCAATCTCTGAAGATAAGGAGGGAGGAATATGGTAAAACCCTGTTATCTCTGTGGAAAGGGTAGTTGGAATGTAATCTGTGCAATTCCCTTGCATGGTAGTTGCTTGCATTCATCAGCATACTTTTATTTTTGTTTTCTACTTGTTATAAAGCCTTTTGCATTTACTTTTTGTACCAATTATACGAATGTTTGATGCCTGCTGCTGCGAACGTTTTCTCATTGAAACAATTGCTTCCCCTGCACTTCACTTCTTCAGGCGGAGCCCTATCAATGATTATAGCTTTGGGGCTTTAAACGGAAATTATTTTAACATACTGTAACGCCACTTGATGGTTTCCTGGGGGAATCCCACCCACTGTGTTAGTTGCAAACAGCTATATGAAGAATGCTGTTCTCATGGCTCAGACACTTGCAATGCTGTCCCACCCAAACTAACCTCAGCGTGAGAGTGACTTCTAATCCACGAACGAGATAAGCAAAGGAGCTATGTGTTATTGTCCCTCTATTTAAAGGTCTTTCTTCCAAGCAAGCTAGTACTTCACTTTTTTAGTTTTACTCTAACAAGAATACAATCATAGAATTATAAAAAAGACAGGTGTTCAGTCTGCTGTATGAAAGAAATGGATCGCTGATTTGCTGTGAACGGATAGTACAGAATTCTGTTAGTGCAATCAAATTAAAATACGGAGTGCGAAAGGATACATTTTCCTAAGTGAAATAGAAAATTGGCTTCCATTAGGTGAAACATTAATGGAAGTTTCACTAAAATGAAATCTTCTTAGTGCTGCAGTTCTTTCTAGCTACTGTAATTTTAGCCTGGAAACCATCCTAGCAATTTGTCCTCGCACGATGCAGGACTGTCTGAAAAAGTAAAAATTTCATCACGGGTGTGCATGGATCGCAAAATGCCGGAAGTGTCCCAAGTTATCCCATCGTGATAATGCTTTTTTTTTTTATTTGATGAGAATTTTTGGATACTTTCTTCCATAATGTTTCCCCCCTCATTTCCGTACTGCTGCTGCTAGCATTTCGTACCAGCTGCTGGTCTGTCATGAAAGCAACTGCTTCCTGAATTTCTGTCTCTGAAAACTTATCTACCTTTCCTAAGTGTATCATTTGGTCCAATAAAATCTATTTCACATGTCCTCAGATCTTGTTCCTTCTCTATCGTTAGGGCATCCCAATGACATTATTATTACAAATACCTTTATATGCTCCATGCGCTAAATAATCCAGTAGTGGTTTTGCTTCGGTATGGTGCTGACCTCACGTGCACCAGATGTGGTTAATGGAGGTGGTGTGACGTGGATTCAGTGCTATCTTATTCATTTGGTATCCCCATCTCTTGGGGAGTCTCTATTTCTATTCCTATGGAAAATCTGTAAAAGCGGGGCCAGATAATACTCCTGCGGGCTCCATTGCCTACACATACATAAGCAGAGAGAGAGAAAAGGCCTGTTCCAGCTCAAAGAAATAACAGGTATCTGCCTCTGTAGAATTAGAGAGAAACCAGTGCGTTATATGCAACAAAAATAGGAGCTTGTTATCAGCTGATAATATTATTGTTTCTCTCCTCTCACATACAGCAGCAACCAGATAGATGGAACAGTGGTCCTTCCCCTGTTTGCAGGGAAGCTTTACTTTGTCCTGAGCAATCCAGGTTTGATGGCTCTAGGATGGTATCTGAAGCTTTGGGTGGGATTCTGCTGCCTAAATGTAGCCCTGTGGTGCCACCTGAGATGCCTCGGGTGCCTACAGGTGTCTCATCAGCCCCCGTGTATCCTCTCTTCTTGGGTGACTGAATAGACTGGATACCAATGTGTATGTTACTAAATCCTTTTCCTGTGTCTGAAAACAGTATGCAAAGACATGGGCAGTTTGAGGTCACCACTACTGGTTTTGTTACCTGGATCCATTCAGCCGTCTGCTTTGGGCTCTTATTTTCATCATACTCCTTCCACGGTGCAGTTCCATGCTTGGGTGGGTATACTGGTGGCCAAAAGGGGCAATGCTTTTACTTTCTTTGCCCTTGGCATCACTCTCCCAGTGCTCCTCTTAGTGCTGAAGCAGGTTGCTTTGGAGTCAGCTGAACAGCAGTGCTGGAGAAGCAGACCAAAGTGAGAAAGGAAAGTCTCTGCTCAGCTGGCAGCCACCCTCTGGTTCAGCCCTGTCACAGAAAGCTTGGCCCTGCAACCTGTCTTGTCTCTGGCTCTACAAATCCAGCGGAATTCAGCTCTTCAGGAACAACGTGGTTCACAAAGGCCGTAAAAGGCAAATACCGTCTGAAGATAAATCACGCGCGGTCAAAGGAGCTGGGTTTATGAAGTTAATTGCCAGGGAAGATTAGATGAATCAGAAAGCAGACCCTTTTGAGGATGCATTGCAACATATATGTTCTTTGACAAAATTCTTGCCTTAGAGCCCCCTGGCATTCTGCAGAGCTCCCCAGACTAAACCTGAGAGCCTTCCTGTGAATAAGGAGGGGACGGGCTCTGGAGGCAATCTGGACCTCTGTTAAAAGCCTCTTTGTGCCAGTCTGTGAGGGCTGGAAACTTCTTAGGCAGCAGAACTATGGATGGAACAACTCCTCCAGCTGGTTTGGCTCTGATGGGAGAGTGAGTGGCTGGCTCTGCTGGTGGCCCTGAGACCTCGTACCCTGCCACTGAGGGACGCTGGCAAAGTTACGTCGGCATCTGGCAAATATAAAGCCTCACACAGCATTTGGGGCTCACTCTCCCTAACTGCTTTCTGCCTCTCCTGGTGCAGGAAGGTGGATGTTTTCCAGCTGAAACAGTTCATGGAAAATTCCTGCTGAGGAAGAAAAAGTAGAGGCTTAACTCTTCTAAAGACTCCAGCGATGGGCTGGCGTCAAACCTAGTAAGGCCAGAGCGTGGGCTGGTGCCATCCCACTGTGGATGTTGTCTGTGAGAGATGTGGAGATGCTTCTGCTGCTGTCAGGCTGGGGGGTGGTGAATCAGGGATCCTAAACGCTTCCCTGGTTGTTCCCTTCTCACTGCACCAAGTGGAGCTCAGGAGAAAACCAGAGCTCAGCGCTGAAACCAAGCTGAGCACGGTTAGCGTTTGGAGAGGAGGCCCCAAAGGGAGAACGCAGAGAGCATCTGAATCACTTCACCACCCACGGAAATGCTCTACAAATACAGTTGTGTTGTTTAGTTACAAATTTCATGCTGGAATGGTGTAATCCTGAATGTATATAGGGGAGAGTACCCCAAAACTGGTATTACATTGATTATCAGTGACAGCTTTGGCTGAATTTGAAAGTGTATCCTAAAGGCAAAAAGCAATCCTCAGGTTAACAGAGTTTCTGGATTAGCCTCAGGATCTGTGGGCTTCCTCAGGCATTGTTGAAAAGGTTTTGTTTTCCTTCATTTTTCATATTCGAATTTGGTAACGTTTCTTTCCGTTGCTAGTGTTACCGTGCCTCTGTTTATTGGTTGCTATTCCTAAAAACAAATCCAGGCTTAGGCTTTCGTGGGAAAAAGACGTGGAGTGGGGAGATGGAAGGAAGGCCCTTTGGAATATTTGTGGTATTTGATAATGTTACGAATGAGGCCAATGGCTATTTTAAAAAGAGCTACTTAAGTGGTTTATTACTGGCAGAAATGGAGGATCCGAAGAAACCCTTACCCGCCTTGTTCTAAGGCTCGGGATGTTCTGCCTGTTGTGTTTCTCCCTCTGCCATGCGCTTTATCTTCTGCTGGTGTCAGCGGAGGGTTTCATAACACATGGCTTGTTTCACTCTCCCGCTCTGAGATCCGGGTGCAGCTTTGCACTTTGCATCTTTATAAATAAATCATCTGTTTTCACAAATGAATCATCTGTTGTTCGAGGTGGGCAGAATATTTAGATGGCATCTAAATTAAGAATTGTGATCTTTAAATGTTTGTTTTGTACTTTTGACCTGCTGTAGGTACAATTTATGTCCAAGGAGTTATAAAGAAGAAATAGGACAAAAACCTCGCTGACCTGTGGTTGTAACAGACGCACGCATCCTCAGTCGTATTATTCATGACTCTTGGGGTAACCGTAGGACAGAGGACTCGCATTCTCTTTGGCAGTGAGGTGCTGGGCACCACTGAAATGCAGGACTGAAACGGCCCAAAGCTTTTGCCTGACAAGAAATAACAACTGGAGGTAGGTAGTGGAGCACAGGGAAACAGTAAAATGTTAGGATGTGAAGAGATGCTTATGTGCCCAGAGCTCCTCTGGTTTTCTGGCCATACCAGCTGGTCATCTCAAAGCTGTTCCAGCTCCCTGCGGACCTTGCCACAAACGCTCCTGCAGGCAGTCTCACTTGCAGCACGTCTACGTTGATATTTGTCAGCGTGGCAGGCTGTGGCCGTCTCATAATACACGCGTCAGGGCCTGCTGTAATGCTCAAACCTACGATGTTTTAATAGTCCTCTCTCTTATATTAAGAACGCATAATTAAGTCTTCGCTGATCCTTTTTGGGAAAGACCCCTTTTGGGCTCAGCACTGCACTGGGAGACATCCAAGGTTGTGCTTTAGTCTCTTTTTTGGAGTGGGACCTCCAGGAGCAGCCGTGCACCTCATTCCGCACTCAAAATAGCAAAGCTTTTTCTGTGGAAAAGTAAACTCTCCCAGTTCCCGAGGAAAGAAATACTGCTAAATAGTACCGTGTGGGCTTCGGTACCACGCATGTGACAGGGAGGATGCATTTCAAGATACAAAAGAAAGAATTTAAGGAAAGAAAAAGTTAATGAATGTGGTAGATGAAGCAGGAGTAAAGGCATCTCTGCTGGCCAGTGCCACCAGCTTGGCTGAGGGCGGGTTGAGCGGCAGGGTCGGCGGCATCGGGAGGGCAGAAACACACAGAGGTGTAGGACAGAGGGGTGCCTGGGACTGTAGGGCCCCTGGCTCAAATGGGATGTCTGTGTGTTGAATCCCACCCAGGGAAGCCAAGGAACGTGTCTCAGGGAGTTTAAACACAGTGATGAAGGAAGGGGGGCGGAGGGTAAGCCTGCGGGGTCTTTGCTGGGAACCGCGCTGTTGCGTTTAGTAGCTTCAGCAAAACTTTGCCGTGAGCATGTACATCCCTAGCACATCGTATACCCACTGAAACCAGTTTTCTACTTCACTCCCCTTCTTCATATCCCTTGTTCAGACCGTTTCTGGTCTGATGCTGACAAAACGTTGCCAGCTGGTGATTGCTACTTCAGGGCAAGGACACATGTTTTTGTATTTCATAACGAATGTTTCACAGGATTTGCTAAAATTAAGTTTCGTTCCCAGCTAGCTTTCTCAATCATACAATTTGGTTTACTGCTGTCTTTTTTTCATCATCACAGCTTCATATTTCAGACTAGATTTAAACTCTGAATTTGCCAGAGCTTGGATACATTTCTATTTTAAAAATACATTGGTCCTTTTAACAGTAGTTACAGCATTTGTCAGATCATATTCGCGGAGAATTAAAACACACCGCCCGTCCCGGGCCAGACACACGCTCTTTCAGTGAGGGACTTTGTTGCTCTGTGTTTACACACTGTCGGGCTCAAAGGCACCTGATCCTGACCGAGTGAGCCCTTTGGTACTTCTGTGCTATAAATAATACCGTCATCCTGTACCTGGTAAATGTTTTTAAGATGAGTTCGTGAGTGCTCGAAGCATAAGTGCTCGGATATTATGTTACAATTATGTTGTAATGGCGTACAGTGGGTACCCTTAAGAAGATTCTTGCTCTCACACGGTTGCAAGTTTCTCTGGAAATGCTAGCAAGGCTTTATTTTCCGAGATGCAGAGTCCACCTATGAGTTCCTTCCCAGCAAAGACAAACTCCAGCATTGCTCCCGTTTCAAAGGCTTGGCCTCTGAGAGTCACCTCCAGCTAGAGACATCAGTCTTGTATTAAGGGGTTTTGTTGCTCCCTCATTTTCTTCTGACAGTAACTCCAAAAAAGGCTTTTTCAGAGTAGGAAAATTGTTTCAATCATCTTTTCATTCAGTTTTGTGGTCTCCTCCTTCATTTCAGTGATTAAGGACTTGGCAGGGCTGGACTTCTTTTTTGGTTTGGAAGATAAGTTTGGTTTGGAACATCCCGAAGTAAACGATGTCCAAAAGTTTCCTCTTTGTCTGCTGTGATTTCAAAGCAATTTTCATGGCTCGGTTCAGGACTGCTTAATAGAAGAAAATGGAGCAATAATTACTGCCTGCAGAGCTTCTAGCACAGCAGTTATTTAACAAGCTGCAAAATAATTTCAGGAACCAGCAAACCTCTCTTAGAAAATTTCTCATTCCCTGAAGAACTGAATACTTCGAGCCAAACGCTTTTCCTTGAGCTGGGCCCGTAATTCCGCTGGCAGTCAGACAGCAGCCATGGCCCCAAGCGTGCCAGGCGTGGGGGGAGCAAGGGCACCGTTCACAGCCCTCCCGGCCTGAGGTGTGACGCTCGCCCCTGTCCATGCTGCTTGGCATGCTGCCTGTTGTGGCTCCTCATCGCTTCGGGAAATCTTAACTTTCAAACCCTCCCAGTGACTAAAACACAATATCAGAGGACTCAGCCCTCTGGGGAACCCACAGTGCTCACTTGGTTCAGACCTCAGTCTTGGCCCTGGCTGCACAAAGCAGACAGAGGACTTCCCTAACGGGATGGCCAAGATTTCCTGCTCACACTTGGGAAATTTTGCAAGAAGCACGGCCAGCATGTGGCCGGCCAGCCAGCAGCACGGGAAGTGGGGCGGCCGGGCGAAGTGGCCAATCTCTGGCCAGCACCTCAATGGGGGCAGCCCACTGCTGCTTGCTCTAGGAGGAACTTGGAAGGGGGATGAGAGGCTTCAGTCACAGAACCAGAATCATAGAATCTTAAGGTCGGAAAAGACCTCTAAGATCATCCAGTCCAACCGTCAACCCAACACCACAATGTCTACTAAACCATGTCCCAAAGTGCCACCTCTGCACGATTTTTGAACACCTCAAGGGATGGTGACTCCACCACTTCCCTGGACAGCCTGTTCCAATGCCTGACCACTCTTTTAGTGAAGAAATTTTTCCAAATATCCAATCTAAACCTCCCCTGGAGCAATTTGAGGCCGTTGCCTCTTGTCCTATCACTTGTTACTTGGCAGAAGAAACCAACACCCACCTGGTTAGAACATCCTTTCAGGTAGTTGTAGAGGGCAATAAGGTCTCCCCTCAGCCTCCTCCAGAGTAAACCACCCCAGTTCCCTCAGCTGTTCCTTATAAGACTTGTGCTCCAGACCCCAGATTTAAATCCAGATGATTTAAACCATGAGCTGAAATAGCTTTGACTGTACCTTGCCATAACTGAGCTCATTCAGGCTGAGTTTTCATAAAATGAGTGTGAAAATATGAAGTGGTGCAGAGTCAGATTGCCAAGGCAGTGCAGAGGTCTACAGATGCACTTTGTCAGATGCTGCAGCTTGCGGAGCATCTCCTTCTGTTTTACAGGTTTAGCCACAGAAAACCAGACACCACGAAACAAACTTGTGACTAAAGTCTTTGGTGGGCATAAAACTTTACTTACATAATTTATTCTGTTGACTAAAAAGGGCTATTCATTTGCTCGGAATTAAAAATTTATATACACATTTGTAATGTTCAGATCTAATGCCAGCATTAGTGACTTACTTTGTTTTAGTCAAAAGCCAAAATCCCTGTTGTTTCAAGGAAAGAAAACCCCACTTAGTGGTAGTAATTAAAAGTTATTTTGGCTTTAACAAAACTCTACGGGTTTTGGAAATAGAAGGCTAATGGCTGTCTTGTAAGCCCACAGGGAGTCAGTTCTAAGAGTGGGGCTTCCTAGAGGGTGCGAGGGCACGTTGGCAGTGGCAGGTGTGGCAAAACCTGGTCAAGCCTTCTCCTGGCTATGGGCTGCTCATCCGTGGGAAGCCGGAGGCGTGAGGGTGCTCAGGGCGGTGGGAGTGCTGCTATGCAGCTCCTGGGCTGCAGCTGTCTTGCAGCTGGAGGGATCAATGCTGAAGCGCTTCAAGCCTGGCTCTTGCCTCAGTCTTGGTAAACACCCATGTCGTCCTGTGATTCAGGGGGCAAAAGGCCCAGGCTGCCAAGTCTAGCCTGCAGGGGAGTTCGGTCAGGTGGAAAGCGTGTAGTAGGTGGCAAGGTGGGACGCGCCATCCGTAGCACTGGCTTTTTGCTGGTGCTTTTGCTGTCCCAGGGACTACTGTTATCCCAGTAAAAATGTCAGTGAATGGCATTTTCCAGCAGAGAGAGATTTTGTTAACACCTGTGCAATCTTGTATGTAAAATCTTAAAACCTATGTCTAATTAGGGAGCCTCTTAAGGGATCAAGTACAAAGCATCCACAGTCATCGTTTAACAGGAAACACCAAAGAAATGGTGGCACATACCTAATAGTTTGATTTTAAGCGAGGCAAAACAATGTAAAAAATAATGATCATTTCTGCAAAGTTGTTTTGTTTCATTTCTCTTTTGTGATTGAGTTGGTTTGTAATGATTCTATATTGGGAGCATTCTCATGGAGTAAGGGTTTACTTCTTAAGTTTGGTAAGGATAAGCTGCATCTTCTCCCACTGCCTACCCCTAAAATAAAGACTGACAAAGAAACACCCTTCCCACACTTTCTACCAATGACTGTTTTTTACCAAGTGGTGAGCACTTTCATTATTAAAGTGTTCCCAAATTGTCTTTGTCCAACTATCATACTATTTCACTCAATAAATAATGCCCCTATGATGGAAGATTTTTTTTGCCTGTTACAAAGAGTGAACCAAGTTACTAAAATTTAGCAAATTACTGAAGTTTCTATGTTGTGTTAACACAGGAATCCTGTTTCCTTTGGTAACCCCTAACTGATAAACTTGCTGAAAAAGAGTACTTATTTCATAACTATACAAGCATTAAGTATTTATGTGTCCAGCCACTAAACAAACCTGTGCCAGTCTATACCATAGGTTATTCAAATGGGAATGGAATAGCACTGAAAAGATAGCCATGAGTGAAAGAAATAAACAGAAAGACAAAACAAATAAATAGAAAATAGCTTGTGTTAGGAGTGACTGACTGAAAACTCAGACCTGCCCTTGCAGAGGATTGCCTCGTGGCGCTGGCCAAAGGTTCCTGTCTTGCACAGGCATTTTTGTTGATGATGATTTTCTTTTTTCCAGTCCTCTGCTGCAGTTAGGAGACTTATGTTGGGAGGGCAAATTGGTTACTATAATTGTTCATTAATGCACTCTTATTTAATGTACTTTTAGAGGTTATATTCTTCAGAACGATGATAAATTATGGTAGCTTCAATTAATGTCACTGCAGCTAAAGGGATGTCAGCATTTCTATTAATACAGTGCAATTTTCTGGGGTTTTATAATGAAGCTGTAAAAAATTGCTGAAATTTAAGATACAAGTTTCCAGTGTATTTTACGCACACAATATTCCCTTGAATCTGATCTAATCGATAGATGTATTGAATCTAACGAGATAAAAATAGAGTGGAGAGAATCTACTGAAGGCAGAGATCCCAACTTGTAGAAATGGCAGTATGCTGAGGGGAGTACACTGCTTTCCCTTAGGTTAAGCAGAAAGAGACGGATGGGGAACGGTGATGCAGAGACCTACGGCGGCAGGCATTTTGCTCGGAAGGCATCTTGCACCCAGGCCTCCTGTATTTATCGCGGCTGCCTGCTGCCCGCTGCCCCCTGACGCATGGTTAACTCTGCGTGGCAAAACGGTCTTGAATTTCTTAAGACATGTTGTTGTGACTGACACAATAGGGCTCGAATTCGTGGAGGAGTTCAGAAGGAGCTTACATGCAAAGGCGGCTGAGCTTGTAATAAATATATGCAATCTAATGTTAGAATCAGATCCCAAACTAAGGACTTGAGGGTAGAAAATGCTGTGCCTGCCTTTAAAAATGGTGCTAAGGCTGGTTTTGAATATGTTAGCGTCTGATAATTACTTGAACAACAAAGATAGCTCTAAACCACTCGGATTACAGCAAAAGAAAGGAAAAGGAACAAGCTAAATATGTCTGCTCAGTGTACTCAAGCCTTCCAAAAGTGCTGCAAAAGGTATGGTAGATAAAACCGATCCAAGCTTTTAGAAAAACTTGGTCGTTTTCCTCCCAAGTGGAACATACACAGAGAGAATGTTTATTTCATGTCTTTTTATATGTTTTTCTCCTCAGATAAGAGACTTGTACTAACTGGTTAGTGCAATGTACCAGCACTGAAGCACCAAGGAGCTGTTATTTGAATTCAGACGTAAGTTCTGCAGGGAAAAAAAAAGTCTGCTGAGTAACAGCCTGCCCAGTCTGTTAACCGAGTGGCAACACGGTGAGCTAGGCAGGAAGGGACAATAAAGGTACTCTACTTACAAAGCAATCCGTTTGGTATCTGATGTCTTTCTGAATATGGAATGGTTTTCTGAAATCATGACAAAACATTGATGAATGGGCACACGCATTATTACAGCAGTCAATCTCAAGGTAATGAGATACATGACATTCCTAGTTGTATCGTAATCCTATTAATTATGAGTGTAGTCTAAAAATAGAAATGCTAAGAACGACGAAAAGACAAGGAGACAAGGTAAGATGAGCTCAGAGTCTCACAACGGCATTGTTGTCCTGCACTAAGGAATAAAGTATTTATTTACTTTGGTCAAAGTTCAAGGGCTCCACATCATCTCAGCCCGTTTCTTCACGGTTTCTTTTTCTGTATTTCCCTTGTCTTTCCTTTCTTAACGTTGTCTAAGGGCCTTATGGGCTTTTCCTTTCTTTTCCTAATTTATTCTGCATTATACAGAAAGGTAAACAGTGCCACACAATCCACATGACATTAACGGTCTGTAGCAACCAGGAAAATGCGGCAACTAGATGAGTGTAGATTTTAGAAATACAACCCAGTGGAGACACTGTTGTTTGACTTTAAAACTGTGCTAGTCATTATTTTCTAATTCTGCCAGTCACTGGAATATAAAATTAGAGACACCTAAAACATACACATGTATGGAATATTATTTGCCCCCAGTGGACTTGTGCCTAAAGACCCAGATATAAAATTATAGCTCCTGCACTGAGAAGCCTACAGTCTAAATAACTAGCTTGGAAAACTCAGGCTTTGATCAGCAGCTGAGTGAGAACGGTTCTGGAGAGAGGCATGTCTGAAACACACCAGGAAAAAATTTCCCCTGCTTCCCTGAGGTGGTGTGCAGTCTAGTTATTCTATTACTCTTCTGCTGGCACTCCGCAGTTCAAAGAACATCATGATGCTCAGGAAAAAAAATAAAAAAGAGGAAAAAAGAGAAAAAAAGGAAATGCTATCAGGTTAAATTGAAACTTGTTTCTTTTTGAGAAATAATTCATAGGTGCTTTCAGAGTGAGATTATAAAAATCAGAACCTTGGGCTTACAGAAGTCGATTTGAAATGGGATATACCAGCTCTCTGCTCCCGCTTATCAGCTTGACTGCAGCTTTTAGCGATCAAAGTTATTGCTACCTGATAGCGGCCTTGGGTAACCTCTGTGAAATGACTGATCCCCTCAGTGCAGCCTGCGCAGTAGTGTTTCCTCACGCTGGGCAGGCCAGCGCGGCGCTTTGGGATGCCCAGGCCCTGCGCCGCTGCTGGACACCCAGCAGTGAGAATGACGGTTTCCATCTGTGCCGACTCTCGAGCAGGCACTGGGTTACATGGGTCGGTCCGTCTCTCGTCCTGTGCGTGGAAGACCTGTGTGAAATGCAGCTGGATTACACATGGCTTCTGGGCTTCCAGCATTTGGATGGCTTTTCCACCACTGGGCTTCCAGTGTTCGGGTGGTTTTCCCACAACTAGGCGTTGGAAATCCAGCACGCAGAGGGAATGCACGGGATGGGGCGGAGAAGCCGTCTGTTCAGCAAGAGCAGCAAGGCAGAAGGCAAGGAACAAGTGGTGCTCCTCTAACCACAAACCTTATGTTTGTGGTACAGGTTTATCAGTATAATGTAAACGGGCATAAACGCAGCCCGTACCTTTCCAACACCACCAGCCTGCCGCTCAGCACCGCCGCGCAGTTGGACACGGGTAGGTATCGATATCTGTGAGTTTATGGTCTTTGGCATCCATGATGTGCAATTCTCAGCAGATTCACAACTTCGATCATCACACCACTCCGGACGCTTATTAGTATCACTTTACAAGAAGAACCATTAATGACTTCACGCAGCAGTTTGGATTAAGCAGGTCAAGGATGAATCAACTAGTTTGCACTGAATCACCCAGGAAATCTATCGAATGTTCAGAATTAGGCATCTTCATCTTCAGGGCTTCTTCAAAGTGCAGTGCTATATTGCACCCTCTGCGCGGCCCTGCCTCCTGGGGTGCGGAACAGCAAGTACACGTGTACTGCACAGACCAAAGGCTGAGGAAAAAATGTTGAATGCGGTTGGAATTACGACAATGGCAATTCGCAGGTAGCTGGCGTTGTTTCTTTGAGGTATCTCTTTTTTTCCTTGGGGGAAATGGTAAAGTGTGGGTAAACGTCAAAGGTGGCTTAGGCCGAAACGTGCGTAGTCATTGTTTGTTATTGTCACCTGTAGTGCCTAGTAAACCCACGAGCTGTATGCTGGTAAGGAAAAAGGCTTTCAAAGACAAATCTTGGCTAGCGTTTCCTTGCTACCGATTTTTGTTTGCTTGGGGACACAAAATAGATGCGTTGCCAAGCCTGGGCTCGCTCCCCAATGCTGGCTAATAAATTCTGCACCCTCCTTTCCGCAGACTGCTGGTGGGTACCTGGCTGCTGGCCCTCAGTGCTGGAATCCATCCAACCTGGAAAACTGCTGCGGCTGGGCAGGTAACGCCAGGGCATTACTCGCCCCGGGGTCCCTCCGATACCCCGAACCTGCGCAGCAATGCTCACCGAGGTGAGCGCGAGCCGCGTGTCCAGCACCCTGGCGGCGCAGTGAGCGCACGTCGCTTGCCTGCGTGTTCACCACCCCACTGCCAACGTAGCAATAAATTAGCGTGAGTGAAATATTTTACTAACGTTTATGTCTGTCCATACACAAACACCCGACCGCCGCTGCTGCTGCGAGCTCCCGGGCACCTCCGTGAGCCGAGGCTGGGACACCCGGCTGGCGCAGGCGAGCGCCGGGAGAGCCGCTTCCCGCTGCTCGGTGTGTGAGCGCCCCAAGCGCCCCCCAGGCGTTGCCATACTCGCT
>VWZZ01000192.1:66128-80755 GCA_013399095.1 Psophia crepitans
TTCCTTGAGGAAAAGCCTTTGTGGAAGTTGAAAGCCTGGTAGCTTCCTTCTGAAAATAATTGTGCACTCTCTGGGATGGTGGTGTGCAGTCTTTGTGGTCTGGATGCTTTTCCTATGTCTTCAGGAATTTTTCTCTTGGACCTGGCTGTAGTGCCCAACTTAGAGCTTGCTGGTTTGATTTACTGAGCTTTAAAAAAAAAAAATAAAAAAAAATTAGCTAATTTAACACACTTCGTTCAGAACAGAGTTTATTAAATTTAATCTGAGAGTTAGTAAAGCTTACAGTGCAGATGTGAAGTATTCGCTCTGGTCTTTCTACTCAAAGCAAAAATACATTTGCACACTTTGTGCAGAGGGAGTGTCTGTCTGGAGGAGTGTCAGACTCGTGCAGTGCCCAGGCGCTTGCTGGCAAGGATGCTGTTTCTCCCTGGTGCACTGAGGATTGGAGCAAATGCTCCAGGCTGCTGCAGGTGCCTAGTGGGCTGTGGGCCATGAGCCCTGTTGCATCCTTGGGACTCTCTGCTCCTTCCTCTTACTGTTGCTTGGGTGCCTCAGGAAAGACTCCCCCGTCCTGTGACTTGAGCGTTATTGTTTGAATATTGAGATAACTCAAGACAAAGGGACGCTTAACAAAACCAAACAAAAAACTCTCCAAAAAACCACTGCTCTGGTTTCAGTGGGTGTTTGAGAATTTATTAACGATGTGAAATACACTTTTGGAAGATTGTGTTGCTATCTTGGTAGGGTAAGTCAAATGTTGACCGTTGTATTAATGTGGAAGTGCACAACCAGCATGTCCAAAACTGAACCACAGAAAGGGGAAGGAAGAGTTCAAATGGGGTTGTGCTCGTTGTCGCAAACGCTACACCACTCTGTGTGGTGGTTTTTTAAGGCTATTGAAACCTAATTCAAGGTCATTATTTGACCTCCGAAAGTTAACAGAAAGTTCCTTCTTGATTACAGGATAAACAATATTAAAGGTAAGGAGATTGAAAATGGCCTCCACTATCTGTAACTTCAATGAGATGCTTCACAGAGCCTCCGTAAGGTGCCAGGCTCCTCACCTGGTGTTCTGCATTGCTGCCTTGCCAGATCCCGCTTTCCCACTTCCTTCCCGCAGAGTGAAGAGCAACACATAAAAAGCACTGAGTAGAGGTACAGCTTTAGCAAGTGCTCTATATCTAGCAAGAAGCTTCAGATGCCCAGGTGTATCATACACTACTGGCAAAACCTTTTTCTTCTGTTTATGGGTATCGGGACAATCATGGCATCGGTTTGCAGCATGTTAGCACGTAGATGTTTTGCTTGGTCCTTTCTGATCCGAAGAAGACTAGATCAGTTGAGACTTGCAGAGCTGTTGAGATGCAGGGAAGGAGTAACTGCTGCAGCAGCTCTGGTGGTGTCTGTTACTTCTCAGTCCTGCAGCAGACCCTCTCTTTGAGATTGGAAAAATGCCTTTTTATGCCTGAAGGATCGATGCACTGTCTGCATCTTTCTTACACGCCCATATCAGCATGGCAGGAGGGAGCATGGGAACCCCCTGTGAGGTATCAGGACTGCTTTCTTGGGGTCTTTGTGTAGACACTCCTCTAGAAGAGAAGTGAGACATGGGCCTGAGAAGAACCAAATTTTAGGTGACTTTGTGAACTGCTGCTCTAGATCTAAAAAAAAAAAAGTTTTTCATTTAGCCTGTAATGAAGTAAGTGATTCCTAAAACTCAGGAAATTTGAAGTTAATGAATTACATGTAGATTGTATTTTATTGTTCATGTTTGTTTTAAGAGGGGAAATAATTTCCATACTGGCTCATGAAGGCTGTATGTCTTTCCAAGCTAAGAATTTTCTGACTACTTTGAGGCCGCCTCCTCCTCTACCTGTAAAGTGTTGGAGCAAGTTTTCTGTCACTGTATGGTAATAACCTCCACTTCTCAGCAGGCAGTGTTAAATATTTCATCATTGTTTGAGGATAGTAGTTACTTTGCTTACACAGTGACTAGCTGTATTGGATGAGTTTATCTCCATGAAAAAAATACAGAGACAGAACCCATCTTTTTTTCGCTTAAAACCAAAAAGTCTTCCTAAATGAAAACTAGGAACCAAATTATCTTTGGCTCAAAAGATCGTGTTGTGTGCCTCACTCAAGTCTGTTGTGGTGTGACAGAGCTATTTGCATCTCATAGGGTACCATAACTGTAAAGAAAGGAAATTTCATTCACTTAAACATTTTTGTTTTCCTTAAGTGAGGGGGTGCAATGGGAGGAAAGAACAGTAGCTGGTCTCATGAAATGGGGTGCTTTTGGGGGTGATCACCCCTTGATTGCTAGTTTGGGAGACGTGCTCCCTGTTGGAGAAGCAGTGAAGCTAATGCCAGGGCTGCAGGGGGGAAGGTGAGGTCCAGCTGTGTGGCCCATCTGAAGCATCGGGTGGGACAGAGTCTTGTGGGTAACAAGTTCTGTCTTTGTGTGTCATGCAGTACAAAGCAAGCAGCCCCCAGAACAGGAGGACCAAACTGGAAGAATGTGTAGTGAACAGAAGCAAGCTCTTTGCTCATTCACCTCCTCTTAGCACTAATGCCAGTCTTCTGTCGCTTGTGAGACTGGTGCATTTATACCTCTCAGCTGGAGCCTCCATGTGTTATAAACATAAAATAGGACAGCTTGCTCTTTGCTGAGTGTATAAGCCTGCCTCGCTATATACCTGGTTGGTTGGGCTGGCAGAATCTGGGGATGAAAAAAGGTGATTTGGAGGAACTGGACTTAACAAGTGTCTTAACACTATCTTGAGTATGATGAGATATAGTCCCTTCTAAACAGAAAAGAGGGTGTTGCACATACAAACCAGAGACTGTAAAATGTGATGACAACGTAGAATGGCCAACCAGGCTAATTTACAGCCAGGATGACTTTGAAATTATTTGTGGCACTGATTTATTAATCATTTGCCTTGTCTCTGGGGATCACTTGTGACTGACTGAATAATATGTAAAAATAGATGTCCTGTTCAATTCCAAGTATGAGGATAACTTTGAACATGATATGCAGTTAAAAATAATTTCCCAAAATAAACTGAAAATTCCCAAACCTTGCTTTTTGAAAATCATACTTCCGTTCTTCCAAGAAGTTACATTTTATGTGTGTGTTCTGTTCTTACTCTGTCTTGTTCAGATTCATGGTTTTTCCTCCAGTTGGAGGAATACTGCAGTGACTGCCTTAGTGTGCGCTACACAGCGTGTGGGGGAGACTTTTTTCCTTTCTGTTCTCATCTGGGTATGAATGAAGTGTGGAAGGATTAGTGTGGCAGTGCTGGTTCCTGCTGCCCTGGGACATGTCCTGGTGTGTGGCAGGGCTGTGTGCTAACATCTGGGGCCCTCTGTGCTTCTGTTCTTCAAGCAGCAGCTCCTCTGTGCTGTGAGCAGAAGTAGTTTGAGACAGTCTAAAAATCTAGTGAAACGGGTGGAAAATGTAATACTTTTTTCCTGCTGAACTCTGTTGCTTCCCTGGCCTGGCAGGCGTTTGCAGGGAGGGGGGAAAAAAACTAACTCCTTGGGGATTTAGCTGCTGCTCTAGATCATCTTCACAGAAGGTAACTCTGGTGAAGACAGAGTTGTTTGCAGAGATAGAATCATTTAGGTTGGAAAAGACCTTTAAGATCATAGAGTCCAAGAGTAAACCTGACACTGCCAACCTTAAACCTAACCACTAAACCATGTCCCTAAGCACCACATCTACATTCTTTATAAATACCTCCAAGGATGGTGACTCAATCACTTCCCTGGACAGCGTGTTCCAACACTTGATAACCCTTTCAGTGAAGAAATTTTTCCTAACATCCAATCTAAACCTCCCCTGGAGCAATTTGAGGCTGTTTCCTCTGGTCCTATCACTTTTACTTGGGATAAGAGACCAACACCCACATGGCTACAACCTCCCTTCAGGTAGTTGTAGAGAGCGATAAGGTCTCCCCTGAGCCTCCTCTTCTCGAGACTAAACATCCCCAGTTCCCTCAGCTGCTCCTCATGAGACCAGTGCTCTACACCCTTCACCAGCTTTGTTGCCCTTCTTTGGCCATGATGCCTATATGAATATTGGTAGAGAGAAGATTTAATGGAAAATGAGCTGAGGGCAGTTACTACTGGGACCTAGTTCAGAAAAATGTTTTGGGTACCTGATGAAAAACTCAGGGACTTGGTGCTACCAGAGCAATTGGGTAGGGTCCTCAGCTACCTACAAAGGGCCTAGACATTTTAAGGCATCCTCCTGAAAACTTAACTGAACAGTTGTAGTTTGCCTCTGAAGCTGCTGAGGGCTTTCCAAGGGTGCTGGTACAGAAATGTTGCGTGGAGGGAGGGGAGCCACTACGCCTTTCTCTGTCTGAAGCCCGTGCAGTGTCCTTGTTGCCATGCCGTGCCTAGGGCCTTGACTGTTGAGCACAGTGAAAAATGTGCAGGGGTCACTTTTTCCAAAACACAGCCATGGAGAGGGGAAGGGATTTGAGGTGATGCCCATCTTTCCTGTAATTACCTCTTAATTAGAGCCCTTGTGCTGACTTGTCATTCTTGAAATGCTAGTTCAGATTTTCAAAGAATTCAAACCACTGGCCATTGACCTAAGCACTGGGCCACTGTGTAGGGTGGAATGTGGCCCATTTCTGATGTATCACACAGCGAGATGATGCGCCAGGAAGAACGTGAAGGACCAGAGAGCATTGAGGGCACTTCTTAAGTCAGGCAAACTCCAACAACTTCTGGGGTAGAGAGCATTTGTAAGCATTTCTGCACTAGAGAGGTACTGCTTGATGACTCTGTCTAAGGCTTAAGGCTGAAAAAAAGGAATTAAGAAGCTCGTCCATCTGCTGAAGCTGACATGGAGACATGAGTACCAAAACTTGGTGCTGAAAGACACTGCTGTAAGCTGAAGAGCGGACTTGCACTGAGCCTTGATATTTTTCCCCAGGAGAAAGAAGGTCATCGATCAGGAGCTATAGAAAAAGAACGTTGCTCTCCCATTCCCTCCCAGAAAATAAAACGGCCAAAACAAACCCTTGTGTTTCTGGTATTAGCAACCATCTGGCCACCACCCTGACTGATGGCTGAAAGAACTTAGCGTTACCGTGATAAACAGCCTCTGTGTTGCAAGGGGAGCTGGCCTGTGCACAGGAACAGTTCTGTTAAATTTTTGAACAAAAACACACTGTAGGAAAAAGGGATTTCATTGCTGTAATCATTTACCCTAGATGAGATAATGATCATGAAGTTTATCTCAATGTCACAGCCCAAGTCATTGAGAATTCTAGAAAGAAGGGGAGCTTAGGGCTGTACGTAGAAGGGAATTTTGTCACCACAGAGAGAACCGTGGATCCTTTTGACAGGGAATTGAGTCCATGTTTGCCTGGAGGAAACATGGGGGACACGTTTGGAGAGCTGTTTCCTTGGTTTACCCGGTGCTCTCGGCAAGTGCCGAGCTCAGTGTGAGGGTATGCGTGGTACTTGGGCATGGTGGTGGTCTGGCGTCTTTGAGGTGGTAAGTGTGTTTGTAGGGGTGTTATGCGGGGTGATCCTGGTCAAACACCTACTGTCTTTACGATCTCTGCGTTCATTTGTATGGTGTAGTCAATCAGGTGAAGTAAACGATGCGGCATGCTGTGGTTGGCGTGACTGAGGTCTGATTCTTGGTGACTTGCTGGGTGAGGCTGCTGTCGTTTCCCACAGGAATCACATGCAGTGTGTGTTGTGTCAGTAAGAGCAGCTGAGTACCTGCCCCACAGAGGAATGCGAGTGTGGTACTTCTGCTCCAGGGCACTTTCACAAGAAGCTCCTGTTTCTTGTAGCTCCTTTAATATTGCTCTTGAAACTGTCTCTCACTGGCTCACTTGATGCTACACCTAAATTAGGGGTTAATGGGATAGGTCAGGGATCACTCTAGCATGTAATGCCCACTTCTTGAAGCAGAATATATTTCTTTTCAACAGGAACTGGGGTAGAAGAGGAGCATGGAATACCTGATGGTTCCCATAGTTTGTGGTTTTATTATTAGAGAACTTAATTCACCCCAATGTACTGGTGGTGTTCTAGGCAAAATATCACATGTGATGTAGTGGTTTCTGTGTCTATTATTTGGACAGAGTACCTTTAGCACTGAGTAAACTGGCGTGAGAGCAGTGGAGGGTCCCAGAAACCCTGACCCGTTGTAGGCATGTCAAACTTATTTTATTCTGTCTCTTTCCAGTACAATGTTGAAGAAGTCTTGGGCTGTTGTATTCATCCTTAAAGGATTCAGTGGCCTTAGTTTAGGTGATTAAATGTAGTTTCAGGATAAAGTCTGTGGCTGACAGTCAAGTCCTCTCTGAACTAGTCCAAATGTGTTGAACTGGCCTTTGGAAAAAATAGGTTCCACTGCAGATCTCACCACTGGAGCTATCTAGGAAAAAGTAATTCACGCTGGATAATGTACTTGCATGGAGGTTTTGGTTCTAGTGTGATTTGGGGAAAATAAAAAAAGAGAAAAGAGAAAGCTTAGAATTTGCTGCCAATTGTTACCTTGGGGAGCCCTGATGCATCCTTTCCTCCACAGCTGCCGTCAGACAGGAGGAGCTGGGATGGAGCAGAAACCAGTAGCCAGGTGGTGAAAATGGACCATGTCTATATAATGTTCAGAGAAATTAAGACTGCTTAGAAATGTTTTGCTGATTTATTTTCCACACTAGTTCTTGCCACCTTTTGTTATAGCTTCTTATTTTGCCCCTACAGTCTCTGGCTTTAACTTATACTTGTGTCCCTATATAATAAAAATACATGAAAATATAACATTCAGCTGCTGCCTGGGTAAAGAAGGAGGGGATTAAAGAACATGAGTTCTCCTGATGTAATGCACTGTTGAAAGATGCTAACGTACTGTAGTGGTCATCCGAAACACAAATTTATGTGGCCTAGGACTAGTGCAGCCTGATTATGGAAGTATTCCGCATAATTTGCGTGGGCATGGGAAGGAGGAGAGAAATTGTGAAATGAATTGTAAATCTTTACACTTGTTTCTTACAGTTTGAAAAGTCTGTTGTCTTATGGATTTGGGTCCTTATGCGCACTAAACTGACACTCTTTCCCCTTTATACCGAAACGCACACAATTGTGGTTTTTTCCTCTCCTAGGGATTTGAGGACAGAAGGCAGAAAAAGGGTTTTTGTTCCTCATAAGATATAATGCCTGCCTGGTATTCTCATTTGCAATAAGGCTCCTTTCATACTATTCCAGCACTTGAAAAGGACTTTAACTCACTATCCTATTAAGAACCTCTTGTGCTGCCAGAAAAATGTAAAGAGGCTGTCGACATTTGGGACTCCACTCTCATCTACAGTACAATGAACAAAAGGAAATCATACGTTCTTGGCTCTCCTGAGTTTAGCAGAGCCAAAAGGTTATCAGCTGACAGAGTAGACGAGTTGTAATTATGATAACTAATGTTACTGGAAGTCTTTAAAAAGCAATTGAATTAATTATGTTTGATCTTGGCGAGGATCTGTGGCTGTTGGGTTGGATTTTGATCTGGATCTATTATCTGGGATGCAGTGTGGTGTAAGTGAGGGGAAAATAATGTGTGTGAATTGTGTGGGACTCATCTTTTTATCTGCTTTGTATCTGTATTGTGGCATACTTAATAGAGGAGATGTTTTTTCCCCCCCTTTCTTTTCATTCCTCTCCTTTTTGGATTAATAAATTGAGTTCTGCTACAGTTTGGAATCTGCAAGGTATCACGAAAGCCTTTTTATAAAGTCTGGCAAACCGTAAAATCTAGTTTCAGTGTGAATTAGTGTATGATATAGGGGGTGTAAGGTGGATAAAGTTAAAAGTTATAAAACCTATTTTGCGGAGGAACATTTTTAGACGAAAGTATTCAATTAATGCACAAAACAGGAAAAAAGAATTTCTGGTTAAATTACTATTTTTTTTTTTAAACTAAAGCATCCTTGGACTATCGTAATCAAGGGGGACAAGATAAAGTTTGTATTCTAGATAGAATTCCTTCCTTGACAGTGTTTAGACGTTTTTTCCTCTCCCTTCTGCCGGACTTGGAATGATGAGAGTACAGCTGAGGAGTGGGTGGGTCAGCCAGAGCACGTCTTCTGGAGTCATCCGGCTAGTTACAAATAATCATCTGCTGTTTGTTTAAATATTGGTAGCACAAATAGGTAACCCGTTGCTCTACCATTCCAGTGCAAAAATAGTGCTCTGCACTTTTTGCCAAGTAAGAGCAAGCAGGTTTAATTATATCTCCGTAATGAAGGGTGGTGTGTTAATTCAAGGCAAGTGGATTCTTCTTTGCTAAAAACTTATCAATAACGAATGGAATGATTATAATTTGTCTTTCTTTCATAATAAGCAGAACTAGTTAAAAAGCCCTCTCAGCTTTAAGTAATTCTATAAAGTCCTATTTGAAATTTCCTTCTGTAGAATAAATAAATATGAATAACCACATGTTTAATTTTGAAAAAGAAGATTTATTTTAAATTCCTGTTCAAATAAGAATATATATGCAAGATAGACTACTTTTAAAATTACATCTTCAAGGAAAATATATTTATCTAAGGTAAAGCTACCTGAAATAATGGTTCAAAATACCGCCTTGGACTTGAGTTCATTGGCTTTTTAATTTCTAAAATTAGAAGATTTGCCTCTTGATAACGGATGAAAAATGTGAACAAAACAGCATCCAATCTTACTTTTTTTTTCTCCTTCCTACCTCTGTCTCCCAGACTCTGTGTTTAGCGTAAAAAAAGCCTGACCATTCCCAAACTTATTTTAGCTTGGAGCTGATGTGTGTATAGTGCTTGACCTGCTCATCAGCTGTGGAAGATGTGGATGGCTATCTTTAGCCTTGTCTTGCTTCCCTACTTATCTGGGATGTCATGTCATAAGCTCTCATAATGGTCTTTTGGTGTTTTTGTTAGTATTTGAAGGATTCATGAAGTATAGCATGGTCATCTTTCCATCTGTCTCCTTGCAACTATTCATATAGAAACTCATCCTGACATTAATTTTTCAGGTCTGTCTTTGGATTATTGGGTAAAAAAACCCGTGGAAGCAGTAGCGAAAGGGAGCTTTATACTTCATCTACAATGAAAATTTTAGGGTTCCTACTTTACTCTAGACAGCGAAATAACAAAAGATAAGTGTCCTGAGGTGAACAATATCAATTGTTTTTTTTGTGTGTGTGGGTGTTTGTGGGGTGGGTTTTTTTTTTTTTTTTTTTTTTTTTTTTTTTTTTTTTTTTCTTTCTTTCTTCTTTCTTTTCTTTTTTTCCTTAGTGGAACTTTGTTGAATTCTCAGAAAAAATTGTAGAATCTGACCTTCCATTTCCCTCCCAGGGCAAAGCATTAGTACAGTGAACTAAGCATGGATGTGGCTGTATACCTAGAGAAGAGAGTGTTCCCTTATGGCAGTTGCTCAAGAATAGCTTTGAATATTTATATGGTGAATTAACACCATAGTGTAGGGGAGGTTTTGTAGAAAATCTTTCAGAATGTTGCAAGTTGCTCCATGTAAAGTTAGTGGTTTCTTTGCGAAGGTGCATACTAAAAAAACCCCCCAAAATAAGCAACCCACATACAAAATGTGCTGAATAAGGATGTTGAGAATTGAATCTGCAACGTGTGATTCTGCAGAGGCATCTTGTGTTATGGATTGTTGTTGATTCAGTCAGACCTATTAGAAACTGCTTATACAGGGAAAAGTTTTGTACCTCCTCCAATGGATGTCTGTGTTTCACTGAAATTCAAGTAGTTGTATTTTGTAGACCTTATTAAAGGTTTTTCATAAATTGCAACTTGACCTCAGTTTTGATAAATGTGTTGATTTGTTTGGAGTTGTTAGTGGTGTGAACGTGCTATGCAAGGAAAGGTTCTCACTTTCCAGTTGAAGTGAAATTCTTCGTTTCATGGAGAGATTTGTAGAGCGCTTGCTTCCTTTCCTTAATTTTTCTGAGCTGACTTTCCTCTTAGAATGGCTTTGTTCTCCTGTGGCAACCTGCTGGGACAGAGGGGGAAGCCTGCATTGGGGATGAGGAATAATTCACTTTGAAGAACAAAGTTTGATAAATCTGGATGAGCGAGGGAGATCATAAGATTGAGAACAACAGGGCTGGCTGTTAGAAATGGCTTGATTTACAGTGGCCAGGGCATTGTCAGGTGGAATTCTTCAATTGGGTAAGGGCAGAGTAATTCCAGTTTAGCACCCACCTTGGGTCCTCTGTGCATGGGTCGCATCTGACCCACTGCTGCCCTTCACCTGCCACAGGATGCATGGCAGGTTCCTCATGGGCACAGCAATGGGCTCAGTGAAATGCCAGCTGCGCTATGTAAGGTTGAGGGAGAAATTATCTGTGCAGATCTTTTCAGGTGGGAAGGTAGGGCTAAGCTTAACCGTCTGTAAGCAATTAAAATTAATGACAGTGTCAGGATATTAAACCCTCCACCAATCATTTCTTCATTAACCAGACCTGTGCAAATATAACATGATCTGTTAAAATTTAACCCCAAGAGATTACTCCTTGGCAGGCTTTCTAGCCCACGAGGATCAGTGTTGATGCATAAAAATGGGAAGTAGGTGGAAATGCTTGAAATGCCTTAGAAACCTCTTCTAACTCGAGAAAAGCACAATGGCTAGGGAAAAAAACTCACCAAAACCAAGCAGTTTCTACACAAAACATATGAAGTGTTTAGTAAGCAGTTGTGTCTATAAGGTATTGGGTGATGGAACTGGCTGATAGAAGCTGTGTGCTTGCAATGTGCTTAAAATACCTGCTGATGAATTTGGATCCACTTTGTTATTTAAGAATCACCTTGTTTTGTTTCATAGTTAAATCTAAGCCATACTAAAGTTCAGTACTAGATAATTTTTTTGAGTCTGGTGTTATTCCATCCCTCTACTACTTTGTGCTTTCTGCCCTCTTTGTTATTTCTTGTAGTTATTTCTGCTGAGAGATCCTAAGAGTGAAGAAGCAGCTGTAACTTTCCACATGTTTAGTTTTCCTGAACTTGGTTCCCAGTTGGTGGAATTTCTTGGATCACTGAATCGCTTTAAAAACCTCCTAAAGTCAATTGGGTGCAATCTGTCGGTAGAGCCAACTGCTTTCCATAGTTCATATTTCCTGCTACTGGCCAGAATGCTGTGTCTTGGGTTCCTTCAGAACCGCATAGTTCATATAGTTCAAAGTTTTAACGTTTTTCTTGACTATGTTTTTTGAACTATGCAGCTCTGGACATCAGACCCACCTTATCAAACAGATCTTTTATCCTGTTAAGGGAGGGTGTTCCTTAGTATGCACGTCCAGCTGAAATTTGAAGTGTGAAAGATGTCTTTAGGCTATAGATATACATTTGGGTCACTATATATGTGTGTGTGTGTATATAGATATATAGGCCTGTTTATACTGCAGAATAGTTTTCTGTTCTTTCTCTCTTAATCAGGAGGGAAAACGGTAAAATTGCTGTCATCTTTGCCTCTCTTCTGCACTATGGCTTGTCACAGACCTTGGGCTTGACAAATGGGTGTAACGTTCGGGTTGTCCATAACTCAGATCTGTGCCTTCGTCAGGGGAAATATCAAGAACACTCAGGAAGATCAGCCTTGATCTTTAGCACTGCAGCCTAGTCTTCAAGAAAACAAACAAATCATAAAAGAAAACAAACAAAAAAGCTTACCCTGACTTCCTGCTCTGTTCTGTTTTCTCACTGCAGATGTGGACTAATGCCTTCAAAACTGAAAGGAGGTAGAGCTTTCAAAGATTAGTATGTTATTATAACTTTTTGTTATAACTAGTAACTGGGTAGGTAGGTGTCACCCATGACTAACTTTGAGAGAAAGACTATTTCTGATAAGTGGCAGAAATGGCTCAAATAAAATACTAAATACTACATACATCAGTGCAGAGTAAGCAAGGTGGTGGGTTGTACCTGCTGAAGTTATTCTAAGGGTTGGGGAATGGAGATGGGAGAGTTCCAGGGAAGAAAAGACTGGTTCTGATAAAACATGTTTCATAAAGCTTCAGCCCTCAGGAAACAGCATATTTTAAAAAATGCTCCTCTTCCTACCCCTCCCCCTCATAAAATGAGTGGTAAAGTAAATAGAAACGTAATTATGTACCTCCTAGCTTGGATGTTTCTTCATCATGTACAAAAGCACAGCCACAAAGTAAGGCAGTGGGTTTTTTAAGTGATGGAACAAGATGCAGTGGGGTTGGGTTTTTCTTTGTTGTGTATGCTTAAAGATAAGAGGGACAGAGGTATATGTAGATGTATATGCCTGTGTGCATATATATATATATAAACACACACATATCTCTCTATATTTTCCCTTCTGGAACTTCCATTTGGAAATGGTCAAATTCCTGAGGAATTATGCAACCCTTTCAAGTTGAGAATAATTATACAGTGGTGTGCAGATCTGAGACTGTTGGAAGTCTGTCTTTAATGAGGTGTTTCCAGTTGTTTGCTTGGAAGGGTGGTAAATCCTCAGTTTGGACTGAAGCTGTGCTGCTTCCATTACGTATTGGGGTGGGAGTTCTTGCAACCTGTCCTGACCACCACCCCCACCCCCACCACCCCCCCGCCTCATACCAGCTGGTGGCTGAGGCAAGTTTTCTACCTCCAGCCTGAGTTGTCCCAAGGTAGCAAGGGTGACTTGGAGGCAGCCAGCAACAAGCATGTCTGAAGACACTTGGGAGTGCGTTATTGAGAGCACAAGTCTTATGAAGAGCAGCTGAGGGAACTGGGCTTGTTTAGCCTGGAGAAGAGGAGGCTCAGGGGAGACCTTATTGCCCTCTACAACTACCTGAAAGGAAGTTGTGGCGACCTGGGGGTCGGCCTCTTCTCACAGATAACTAGTGACAGGACAAGGGGGAACGGCTGCAAGTTGCGCCAGGGGAGGCTTAGGTTGGAGATGAGGAGAAATTTCTTCACTGAAAGGGTGGTCGGGCATTGGAACGGGTTGCCCAGGGAGGTGGTTGAGTCACCGTCCCTGGGGGTGTTTAAAGAAAGGTTGGATGTGGTACTTAGGGACATGGTTTAGTGGGTAATAGGTGGTGGAGGGACAGTTGGACTGGATGATCCCTGAGGTTTCTTCCAACCTTAGTGGTTCTATGATTCTATGATTTACGTGGCTGGGCCGCTCTTAGGGGGTGGATTTGCCTCCTTGTCACATCCAGACTTTGCAGGGGGCTCCTGGGTATTGGGGATACAGGAGATGTGACTGATAAAAACCTTTAATGATAACAATTAACAGAAATGTGGTTATTTGTAATTTTTCTTTAAACTGGCTGAAATTTGGTGTGAGAATTCGGTGTACGTTGCCCTGAAGTCCTTTGAATTCACACCCTGCCCCCCCCCTGCCATAAACTTAAGCTTTGGACTTGAATGGTAGTTCTCTAGGTTGTGACTGGAATATTTTCCTCCAGAATGAAAGAATGCCATACTGAGAATATATATTCACTTATTCAGTTGTTTTTAAAAAGCAGTGCCATAACTGAGCTAAAGGTAAATCTTCTGAGTCATCCAGAAAAAGGCTCATAAGCGGGAAGAGAGATTCAGAACAGAAGTGGCAGATGGAAGACGTGGTCAGAGAATTCACACAGCAGGTACGGACAAGAAAGAGTGTATCTCAGGCAGACAGCTGAGGAAATTCAGATATCCAGCCTCTGTGGGATAATATTTACTGCTACTTCTTTCCTGTTTCCCCTCCACCCCCAACCCACTCCTCTCTCCTGGCCAGCTCTGATATCTCAAATGAAAAGTAAACTCAAACACTTCTCATAACTATATATGGATGTTGAGTTCATCTATTCCGCGTGCTTGCTAAGGTTAATTCCCAAGGTTTCTCATGAGTGTCTTCATTTTCTGACGTGTCAGGTTCTCTTTTGTATGTGCTGTGTCTGCACATCGACATCTGGGCTCTGGAGGTGCAGGTAGATTCACCGTTTCCTTCTGACTCTGCTGGTGAAAGGCTGGTAATTGTTTTTCTACTCGGTCCAAGATACACTGCGTCTCTTCTGGTGGTCAGGGTAGGACTTTGGAAATTCCTAGCTATGTGTTTCTGTCCTTCATATGTTTTTGTCTCCTTCCTTGTCTATGTGCTTTCTTACTTGTGTATGCAAGTGTGAAAGTTGTGTTTGAATTGCTCAACTGAATGAGTAGGGATAGTGGTGATTTCATGAACTTGCTGGAAAATCTTAGTTTCACTCTCAGCAAGAGGTCCCCACCCAGCTGGGGAGGCTTGTGCAGTTCTGTGCTGGTGGCTGCACTGGGCTTGCTCCTGTGAACTTGGCTTTGTTGAAATCAAAACTTAACTCAGCCTTTAAACATCATGGGTACAATTTCCATGTGGTTTCTGTTTGTGTCGTGCAAGTTCACCACCATGTGCCTTGCTTTTCAGATAAGAGATCCTTGCTTTTTGATTTTTTTTTCTTCCTTTTTCTGCATGCATTCTTCATAAATCCTAGTCAAAGGTCTGGCAATAACTTGTTAATGCAAACATGAGACACATACTTGTTGTAGTCTGCCTTGCTTCCACTTTCGTAATGGAATTTGTATATAGACGCAAGGGATGTATATGTGCAGTGATCCACCCCCCCCCCCCACTTTGTT
>VWZZ01000192.1:80765-134611 GCA_013399095.1 Psophia crepitans
CCTTGTCTATCATTTGCTGCTGTTTGTACTGTTCGAGTGCCAGAAAGGGAAGAGAGACTACAGGGGGCTCAACTCTCTGCAGTGCTTTGTTGGAAGGTACTTGGATGCTGTCTAGAACATCTTTTGATGAAGAGCATCTTGGCAATGCATATTTTCTAACCTGGGTTATGTTAAAAGACACTTGGCTTATTCCAAAATAGCTTTGGAGAACTTTTGTTCAGGCTGACAGTACTGAAACACTTCTCCTGCATTTCTGTGAAGCTGCTGTGGATGAGATTGCTATTTTGTACTCGCAATACTTACCACACTTTTCTAACAGTATCACATTATCCTTATATGTGGGTTGATTCCCCCCTCCCCCCTTCTTTTTCTAGGATGATACAGCACTCTTTAGAGTGGAATTTAATATCTCTTAGTTTTTTTTACAGATAGTGAAGAAAGCCTGTTGCAGCTGGCTGGGATTAGAGAGTACTGCCAGCATGCTGGAATGGGAACTTCTAGGGTAGAGCAAGTTGAAGCAAATGAAATGGAAACTTCCTTATTTTTATAGTGGTATTAGCCATGAAGCTTAATTATAAAGTCTGACCTTTTTACCTTCAGAGAAAAGCCTGTCTGAAGCTGTGAACTTTCTGATTCCCCCAGGAGCCCTGTATAATTCCTGTAAGCAGTGGGCTGGATGCGAAGAGCTCACCCTCTCCATTTCCATTTCCCAAGCCCTGCGTGGATTTGGAGATCGCTGCTGCTTGCACCTCCCTGCTCCCCAGCAGCAGCAGAACCTGACTGTCCCTTGTATCCCCTCAAATCTTAACAAATATCTTGGTTCTTCTGTTCTGTAATAGACGATGGGATTTAGGAGAGGGGAAAACATCCAAAAAAGCTCTCTGATCTGCTCACTGCATCTGTGATCCATCCTTGGACTTTGAGGGGTGGGTAGGCTGTAGGATCGGTCGTGACCAGATGCCGTGGCTCGGAAGTGAGATGTGAGGAATTCCCTCCTGTCGTCACCGCTGCCCCAGCACAGCTTTCCAGCAGACTTCCTGGTTGGAGCAGCGGTTTTAGTTTGGAAATAGGCTGCTGTTGAGACTGGTTTTCTGAAACAGTGGAACAAATGTTAAACCAACTACATCAGCAGAGTGCCCTTGGTGGTTTTGGCTGGAACTGGCTGTTGGGTCTGTGGGGAAGTGAATGAAAGGTCATGACAGTAACTGGGAGAAGCTTCGGATGTTCCCCTCACATTCACAGACCTCTTGCTATCTACAGCTAGGCACATATCCTTGTACTGCCATCCTCCTTCTCTCTACCAAATGCTGAAATACAAAGTTTGAAATGTGTTGGGGCAATTCCACCCAGTTCCCAGGGGGGGCAGCAAGGGCTGGGACAGGCTGTGGGTGCTTCTCTGGGCTTGTTAGGAGTTGGCACAGCTCTTTGTGGCTAAGCTGGGCTTATCCAGAACCCTTATGCTGGAGGTGGCTATGGGTCGTGGTCTAGCTGGCTGCTGAAATGGGACTGCAGGGACACGTACAAATTACAATTCATATGACAATGTTCCTCCCCCCTCATGTTTGCCCATACCTGCTTTTGTGTGCTGGTGGCAGGAGTTCCCTGGTGGCACCAGCTGCTGCACCCAGGCATGTCCCATTCTCTACTGCTTCTCCGTCCCAACTGCTGGCTCTTGCATGCAAGAGACAAAACGGGGGGCATGCAATATTATTTTCGCTGTTGATAGGGATTTATGCTCACTTCACTGGGATTGTACTGGGATGCAATGAACTGGCCTGCCTCATTGATTCTGACCCTCCCGATGGAGGTCAATTGCATCTCCATGAAGTGCTGTTTCTGTACCTTACCACCCTTCTCCTAAACTCCTTTGTTTATCTCGCAGTCTAAGCTGTAAAGGTCTTAATTGTGGGGATCCTCTTTTTTTCCCCAACATTTCTATGAGGATAATGGGGGTTTGCCTTTTTTCTGTGGCTGACCTGAAGTACTTCGGTGGTTAGGAAGTGATTTTTTTTGAGACAAACTTTGCTATAGGGAATAGAAAGTGTCAGAGCTCAAAGTGATTTTAAAAACAAACCCACAGAAGCACCCACAAGCAGATCAAAGAAAGCAAAGAAACAAAAAGGATTGATAATTGTACAAAGTTTTATAATGCTTCATTCACATGACTGGCTTAAACTAGTACAGTTAGAATGAGGGAACTGTGCATAAATAATAGAGAAGTTTATATGACTTTATATAACTGTGGGAATACTACAGTTAGATTTGAAATTATTGGTAATGAACACGGCCTAATGTCTGGTTGAATACAGGTATTACGGAGAACTGTTCAATCTAGGGCGCGCTGAAGGCAGAGTGACAAAGAGCCTGGCGTGTTCCACACTCATGTTTGAGTGAATTACAGCTCCCCTGCAACTTCTGTCTGTGTTTTGTTGTGCGTCTCCTCCTCTTTTATTTGCATTGGAGTTTTACCAACCTATCAAGACTTTTTTTTTTTCCTAAAGTACTCTTCTAAACAAGCTTAATACAACTTGCCTCGGTATTAGCTTTGTGAAGTTAAAGTGGCTTTTGCCTGTATGTCGGCAGGCCTGCGGAGAGAAATGAGGCACGCGTTTCAGTAGCATCCTCTTGCCCCTCGAGAACGAGAAGTTGTAAGAGAATAACGCTATGAGAACCTGCTCACTGCTTGGTAGCAGCAACAAAAGGGAGTAGAGTAGTAGGAAAGACAAGACAAAATAAGGCACAAACCAGCAAACATGGTGTGCCATGCAGAGCACTTTGTGCTAGGGACCTCTGCGGTTATAAAAGCCCATCTGCTGAATGGAGTGAGGGTCCTGAACACACAGGGTGGTCTTTGGTGTTTCAGAATCTCAATGTGTCCACTTTGGTGTAAAAAGTTCTCTTCAAAGTTACTTATTACAGGCTACCCAGAGATGTTGTGGAGTCTCCTTCTTTGGAGATGCTCGAGACCCATCTGGATGCCCACCTGTGCAGCCTAGTGTAGGGCACCTGCTTTGACAGGGGGTTGGACTTGGACTAGAGATCCCTTCCAAACCCTACCAACCTGTGATTCTGTGATTACATACTGTGTACATATTTTTAAAATACATCAAAGCAGTCACGGTTTAGTCAAACGGGAGGGATGTGGGACTGAAGAATTTGCTTTTTTTCCCCTTTGAATTTAAAGGTTTAAGCTTTAAAAGGTTTTTGTAAAAGTAACGTGAAATTTTATTGAGCCGGTTGCAAGGTTGTTGCAGTAAGTGTCAAATGGCTTTATAACCAATATGACAACATGGTTGGGGGGGAGAATGAATAGCAGAAAAGCTGCTGTTCAGAATAGAATAGAATAGAATCATTAAGGTTGGAAGNCTTTCAGGTAGTTGTAGAGGGCAATAAGGTCTCCCCTGAGCCTCCTCCTCTCCAGGCTAAACAGTCCCAGTTCCCTCAGCTGCTCCTCATAAGACCTGTGCTCCAGACCCTTCACCAGCTTCGTTGCCCTTCTCTGGACACGCTCCAGGGCCTCGATGTCTTTCTTGTGGTGAGGGGCCCAAAACTGGACACAGTACTCGAGGTGCGGCCTCACCAGGGCTGAGTACAGGGGGACAATCACCTCCCTGCTCCTGCTGGCCACACTATTCCTGATACAGGCCAGGATGCCGTTGGCCTTCTTGGCCACCTGGGCACACTGCCGGCTCATGTCCAGGCAAGCATCAATCAGGCTGTGGAGGAGACTTGAGCCTGCTCACACTTAAAGTTTAAGGTGTGATGCTTCACTGAGGTGACCAATAACGTTGTTAGTGTAGTGTGCGTGTCTGTGTTTAACCCTCAAATTGCTTTAAATTCAGTTACTAAATATATATCTATCATTGACATTAAATATTTGTGCAGGATTGCTGTGCTGCATGTGTTACATCCCGGTAATTGTGAAGCGGGAATTGTGTTTCGGCGCTTCATTTCTCTGTTTTGGGAATGTGTGATTTGCCAGTCAGTCTTGCAGAGGAAGACTTCTCGGAACTTACTGTACCTGCGGCCTCTATCTCAACCCTTACATGATTTAAGCTTTAAATTCAACTAATACTTGGTTACATTGGCAGCTAAAGCCATGCTGGTGGTGGCAGCAGTAGCAGAGTCCATCAGTGTGCTGGGAGAGATACAGATGGGGTTCTTGGGACGGGTACTGCGTGGTTGCAGGCTAACTTCTGCGCAGTGTATGCTGGCTTGGCTTAGAAGGTTTCTGGGAGTTTTATTGTGATATCTTAGTGGGTGGTGGCATTTGAAGAATAAAAGAATGCAATCCTTCTGTCCAGCGGAGCTTTGGTAATTACTCCTCCGCACACTTGAGCTTAAATAACTGAGCCCAGTGTTTTCCATTTGACCTAGCAGAAGCCTGCAAAGGATATGCACAGAAAGCTCGCTGAAAATGTCTTGAAAACAAGTGAAGGTGTTAAACTGCAGCCTTTTGCCAGCTTGCAAAATTGAATCAGCTACTGCCCCTCAGCTGCTTGCTGCTGCCCAGTCCTCTTTCCACCATATCTCCACTGACGGTACACACGGGTGGTTTGTGTGAGCTTTCCTTAGCTCGTGTGGGGCTGAGTGAGGTGCTGCTAACCCAGCTATTGCTTCACTTCTTCAGCTGCTCTGTGGGCTGGGCCGGTCCCCAGCCTCTGCTCGTGAACCTGGGCAGGTGGCTTGAGACGGTGTGCTTTGTTTGGGAAAGGATGTGCACCTCTCTTCACGGCTGTTGGATTTCAGCTTATCAGTGTGTATGTGTGATTACTTTAGAGAGGCTTGGGGCTTTTTTTGGTGTGTTTAGTTGTGTGGGTCTTTCCTCCCTTTCGGTAATGTGGTAATCGGTTGTGCCATGTCCTTTGTCTGGTTTTCACACTCTTCTCCTTCCCAAGTCCCTTGATACATAGAAATGCTGTGCTAAACTGAAGAGGCCTTCCTCTGAGAGCTTTAATTCTGCTTCTGTGGCCCTAAGGAAGCAGGTTGATGCTTTTTGTTGCTTTGCTCTTTGCTCTTATCTGATTCCCATTGCCAGTGGGCGGTGCAGTGTGGTGGCTCCGTGTTGCCATAGCTGCTGTGTGATGGTCCTCTGTAAACTGGCCTCAGCCTTGGACTAGTTTAGTTATTTTACAGGTTCCATTACATTCAGTATTTAACAGAGGACATGGTTTTACCTCACTCTTTTTCTTGCTGTGCTAATTGGTGAGGAAGAAGAGAAAGAAGTCTGTTAATTTTAACAGTCATTGTAATGATGCATTTCTGGTATCTGACAACTGTGGTGCAACAATTTTTTAATAAAGTCTTTGTAGAGTATTATACCTACCAAAACATCTGATGTTGGATTTTCTATTGAAATATACTTTCTGGCCTTGTTGCAGTCTTGACAACCTTAAACAAAAACACGATGATCTGCAATTTGTAGCTGTTAAAACAAGACCACTAGCTAAGGGTTGTGAATCAGTGTGTGAGTGTTTAGCAGTGAGGGCAATTTAAATACTGGGACAAATTAACAAGCTTGTCTGTGTAAGTCCCTGTATGGGCCACTATACACCTTGAAGCATCAGTGGCTGTGTGTGAGGTCATGCTGGAGCACCTCAAAGTGTGTAGCCATCGATGAACCCATGACAGAGCAGGTTTATTTCTGAAGGGACTGTGGCTGTGGGTATACCTGGAGCAGGTATATCTCTGAAGGCATTGTGGCTCACGGATAAGGCCACACTGGAACAGATGCACCTCAAAGGGACTGTGGCTGGGGATAAGTCTGTGCCACAGCAGATGTGCCCCCGGAGAGACTGCGTCTCACAGATAAGGCTCCAGTTGGAGCAGGTACACCCCTAAGGGACTGCAGTCTGTGGATAACTCCAGCTTGGAGTGGGGACCAGGGGAGGAGTTGACTGAAATGGTAAACCTGATGGTCTGGTCCAAAGGGACCCCAGGGGTGGAGATTGTAATGGAAATACCTATAAATTGTTGTAACCTGGAATTTGAGTTGCATGTTATGGGAATTACTGTAGCAGGAACCCCTTGTTGTTAGCCAGGCTAGGAGCAAGGGAAGCAGTTCATTGCAGTGTTAAACCCTGTAACCTGACCCAAAGGGACCAGGGGTGGAGACTGTAATAGAAATACCTATAAATTGTTATAACCCAGGATTTGGGTTGCATGTTACAGGGATGTCTATGGCAGGAACCACCTGAACCAGTGGAGGACAAGCCTTACAAGAAGCAGTGCAAGTGCAGCAGTGACCCGACCTGAGCTGGCTTTGTTTGCCCAGTGACTCCACACAACACACCACCTCTCCGGTCCTGAGTGACCACCATAACAGATGGAGCCCAAAGTCATGCACTAAATGAACTCAATGGACATTTTATGGACATTTGTGGAGACGTTTTACGAGGGTGGTCCATTCATTAAAGGAATGATATCTGCATATTATATCGAAGGATGAAAAGGGGGGTTGTGGTTAATGAGGATGTATTGGATAGTGTGGGACTTGAGAATGATGAAAATGGTATGGATAATGGGATGGAGAATGTGCTGGTTTTGGCTGGGATAGAGTTAATTTTCTTCATAGTAGCTAGCATGGGGCTGTGTTTTGTATTTATGCTGAAAACAGTCTTGATAATCCAGAGATGTTTTTGTTACTGCTGAGCAGTACTTACACAGAGCCAAGGCCTTTTCTGCTTCTCACCCCACCCCACTAGCGAGGAGACTGGAGGTGCACAAAAAGTTGTGAGGGGACACAGCCGGGACAGCTGACCAAAGGGATATTCTGTACCATATGATGGTCGTGGTCAGCATATAAAGTTGGGGGAAGGAAGAGGAAGGGGAGACGTGTTTGGAGTGATGGCATTTGTCTTCCTGAGTAACCGTTACATGTGACGGAGCCCTGCTGTCCTGGGGATGGCTGAACCCCTGCCTGCCCATGGGAAGTAATGAATGAACTTGTTTTGCTTTGCTTGCGCATGAGGCTTTTGCTTTACCTCTTAAACTGTCTGTATCTCAACCCAGGAGTTTCTCACTTTCACTCTTCTGATTCTCTCCCCTGTCCCACTGGGGGTCAGTGAGTGGCTGTGTGGGGTTTAGCTGCTGGCTGGGATTAAACCACGAGAAGGGAATAGTAAGCCTGCAGTTAGCTGAAGGCTTTAAAGAGGATTGAGCTGGAGCGTATGTGTGGGGATGTGGGGATTTTGGGCTGTGTTTTTCTTTTGGTAAAGGGATCTTTAATGAAAGTGAAACCTCATACTGTGGCAGTGAGGTACATAAGTTTAAGATGGGTTTTGTATAGTTTGAAAAATTCTGAGGCGTGGCTCCGTCATCGCGCAGGAGAAGGAACGGTGTGGTGTCTGCCCTCATCATGCTGGGCAGGGTGTGGTCACCAGGGTCCGTGGTGCTGCTTCAGGACCCTGGGCTGGGTGCATGCACCCAGGGTCTGTGCTGCATTGCTGTGCCAGCTCCCGCACGCCCAGCACAGCCGAGCTGAGGCGGTGTGTTTTGCGTTTTTTTTGACTCTGATAACAGCAATGCTATTTCAGAAAGAGGGATGTTTGCCTTAAGTTGTTGGCAGGAGGTAGGTTTATCCTCTGGGGAGTGGAGAACTTCACCGGAGATGCGTTTTTGTTGGCCGTCTCTGTCCTCTCTCTCTCTGTAATTGCTGTATTTATTCTTAAAAGAATAACTACAGTCAGCACAAAAAAGTTGAACTTCGTGTATGTGTCTGTCAAAACGTGCTAATGGACAAGAAGCTCCTTGCAGGAGGGCTGACCTGAGCTGCCAACGGTCAGCTATATAACCACAGGGAAAAGGCTTTTTTCTTTTTTCTCCTTTGTTTTAGGGCGCCTCTGATAGTTTCTTGCTGACTTTCAGCTTTCTGGACTAGGAAAAGACAGCCTGTTTAGTTTAGGGACCTCTCTACAGTACTCTTGCTGTTCAGGGAAGGAATGGGAAGACTTGGGGCTCCTAATGCAGGCTTTCTGCACATCTCTTTTTCCTGGAGAGCAAAACTCCCCGTCCCCAGCATGGTGACTGTGGGAAGTCTACACGACTTCATTAAGAGCTGCTGCAGAAGGCAGAGCAGCTCTGCACAATGCTGTCCTTCTCCTCGCTCTCTGTAGCTTTTAGTTTTGGAAAAAGATGAATAAAACACATTGTTGCAAAGGGGAAGGTAAATAGGCTGTCTCGGTGGGAGAAAATTAATGCTAATTTTAGAAAGACTGGTTATAAATAATGTATACTTGTGACTGCTCAGTGGCAGTACACAAATAAATAGCGTGCTTTAAATGGTAGAGCTGAAGAGTTAATGTCTTCGAGGGTGCTATTTGATCACCCAAGCAGTGTTGCGGGGCATTAAAAAAGGAAAGCAAACTCCTCGATGTTTGAGGCTGCAGTTGCCAGTGGCACTCTGCTAACCGGTAACGCCTCAGTCGTCGCTCCGACTGCACCGCTGTTAAAATGTGCCTGTGATAAATTTAACTGTGATTATCTCCCCTCCTTTGCCCTAAGCGGGAGACCTGGCAGGGGTGGCTGCTCCTGTCGGCTTAGTAAGGTCTGTTGCTGTTTGGAGTGTGTATATAGTGCATGTGTGTATATAAACATAAGTACAGGGATAGCAGGTTTGTGTCTAGAGATTTAGCTCCTTTTTCTTCCTGTTTTGTGGTATCTAAACTTAGAGGGTGGTTAGTACTTTGTTGCTGTGGCTGGTGGACAGGGAGGAAGAGCCACCTTCCGTGCAGGAGCTGTTTCCTGTGGGACTCTTTGAGTATTTGATGTATCAACGTATAGGCGTTGGAGTACTCTGGGTTGCTCTTCTGCTCTTGACACGACTGTTCTTAGGTGAGTATTCTCTGTTGGTGTGTACCTTGGCCAGAGTTTGTTAGCAGAAGTACATTTTACTAGCGTAAGCCAGAATGGATACCTATGGAAGTGTGCTCAAAATTAAATCAACCTACATAAGCACAAGTAAGAATGAACTCCTATAGGTTGCCCATTCCTCCTGCCTACATTGTCTAGCTTGAAAAGAATGTATCAGAAGACGCTTTTGAAGGAAAAATCCCTGTGAAATTCAGAAGGAAGCTTTGAGATGTTTCTGTTCTTGGAGGTGCAGACTGACATTTACAAAATAAGTGACAGGAAAAAGTAAAGTAAATTGTACTTGGAGCATCTCTCATGAGGAAAGGTGCTGAGAGCTGGGTCTGTTTAACCTGGAGAAGACTGAGAGGGGATCTCATCAAAGCTTATAAATATCTAAAGGGTGGGTGTCAAGAAGAAGGGGCCAGACTCTTCTCAGTGGTGCCCAGTGACAGGACAAGGGGCAGTGGGCACAAACTGGGACACAGGAAGTTCCATCTCAATATGAGGAAAAACTTCTTTACTGTGAGGGTGATGGAGCACTGGCACAGGCTGCCCAGAGAGGTTGTGGGGTCTCCTGCTCTGGAGATATTCAAAACCCACCTGGATACAATCCTGTGCAACCTGCTCTAGGTGATCCTGCTCTAGCAGGGGAGTTGGACTAGATGATCTCCAGAGGTCCCTTCCAACCCCTACCATTCAGTGATTCTGTTTTTATTCATGTGCTTGCCTAAGCCATTGCTTCCTGAGCTTTGGATTGCTTCCTGGCACGTAGAGGATAGGGGAGCAAGATGTATTTTGGAGGCAGTGTCTTTTCCCGCAGCAGGTTCCTGATGCTGCCAAGCATGCTGAGAGCAGTGCTCTGTCCTGGGTGGAGTTGCCCACCAGCAGCTCTGATACCCACTTGGCTGCCAGGCTAAGCCCATCCCCTCTGTCACACTGCAGCAGAGAAATGCTTGCTGCCAGTGCAAGTGGTATTGAGAACTGTAAACCATCAGGATGGATGCTTGCAGGGGCAGCAGAAGGGATGGTCCCCTCTGGTGCTAGTGCAGGGCTGCTGCTGAAAACACCCCAGCATGCAAGCACACAGGCGTTGAACCGTACATCTGTCAGATTGATCTGGGCGTGTTTTGTAAAGGTACCTGTGTATGGACAGGAGCCTTGTTTCAGAAGGTGTGCTCAGCATCTTAAATGAGAAGCAAATTGCAAAAGGCTCTTACATCTCCTGTGGACCTGCTGTGGCTCCTCTGGGCTGCTGGAAACAGGTGGCCCAGGGTGTTTTGTGAAAGGAGGGTGCTAGTTTTGTGTCGTGGCTGGGTTTCACAGGTATGCCTGTAATGTAAACAACACTTCTGGAAGAGTGATGTGCTCCGCAGGTTTTAGTAGTATTTACATTCAGCATATTCCCTTCATTACGTATGAGAGAAAAGCGGTCGTGTGTGTGTGTCCCCGCCAAAGATAAGAGGAACTTTGAAAAAGAGTAACTAAAATTGTGGAGATGCTTGAAAAGGGTCACAATTTTGTTACCTGCAGTTGCTGCTGTTACTTCTTTTGCAGGATGGGTCGGTTATTTGCAGCAGCCACGGACGTGCTGTTCCGCAAGACCCCTGTGTGTCAAGCGCAGCGTGGGTGAAGCGCTGCGTGCCGGGAGGGTTCGGTGTTAGAGCTGCCTGTGTGAACGCTGTGAGAGTCGTCGTGTGTCGTCAGCAGAGCCCATGCTCACAACGGTGTTCCCGCTCCACAGTAGCGAGGGCAGTTACTGTGCTGCTAATTCCCCTGTCAGGAGAAAGCTTTATGCTGAAATAAACCTGCTCTGTGAAAGGAGGTTTCAGTAGGAATGTCCAAAACTCTCCATTATCAACCTGAAGTTGCCGTTGCTGTGGATTTCCTGAAAGTAGAGGTCGAACGAAACACACCAGGCACTTGGATCATTTCTTTCTGTTTAAGCTGTTCTCGCTGCCTTTCCAGCATCCTTCTCCTTAGTGTTGCCCTCTAAGCTCTCTTGTTTGCTTGCTCAAGCAAGTGTTCTGGGGTCTGCTAGTTCAAAATGTGTTTGTCAGGCCAGTGAAAGAAGTCCTGTCATGTTGTGGTGAAATAAAGCACCCGGAACAGAATTGTGGGGTGATAATGCCGAACAGCATGAGAAGCGCTTAATTAGAAGCTCATTACAGCGGTGTTATAAAGGGTAGGGCTAGAGAGGTAGCTCAGGAACCCTGCGGAAGAGTGCGCTCATCCTCTAGGAAGAAGGCTCTTGGCTTGTGTGTGATGGAGATGCAAGGTGAAACTGTATCTCCTTGTTCTGCTCCCATGACAAACCCTGTAGGTTGTTGGGTTTTTTTCTCCTTCATAAAACAAGCCTTTCTCTGCAGACTTTTCTGGAAGAGTTGGGAGTTCAGAGCAGGGTTAACCAGGGCCTGCTTGGAACAAAGCTAGAAGGAGGGAGGCCGTGGAAAAAGAAGCGAGTTTCCTCTTCTCAGAGTCAAGGCATTCAAGGCTCTTGGAAGGATCCCAGATGGCAAGAAATGGAAACCAATCTCATTCTAGACTGCCTTGCATACAGGGGATTTTTATAATCAAAGGATGTTGCCCTCCTCTCCCATTGTTGTTTGCCTCTGTGAACTTTAATTCTACTCTGACTATGGTGCTGACTTCATACGTGCTGGGGCTGCGATAGAGAAGGGATCTTAGGTATTTATGAGCTCACCGTCAAATCAGCGGATACAGTTCTTGGTTTGGAGTTCCCCCTCACCTCCCCTTTTATCCTTTCCCCCCACCTCTGTACCTTTTCACTTTCTTGTTCCCTGCAGTGTGGACTGAGCTGTGGATGAGTAGCACTTCACGTATGAAGTATGGCATTCAGACCTTCTCTTCTACAAGGGCTGACTTGCCATCTAAGCTCCAGTCCTGAAAACTGTTAAAGTAAGCTTGTCATACGTTGAGCCTAGCCTCGTTCTTCTCTGTACTTTGTAATACACGGGCAAGCATAAAATCACGTTTTCTACTTACTAGACTTCTACTTAGGCTTCACTCTACTTCTGTCTTCCCACTGTAGTTTCAGCTGGTCTGTTTGACTGCTCTTTTTTATGTTACATGATGATAAGAAGACTAGGCAGCCAGCCAGCTGCTGTTGAACTATAATAGAGCCAGTGGTATGTACAAAATTTGATTACTGCTGTCAACACCAGAGTGAATAAAGGAGAGCGCATACTCCAGTCAGAGCGCTGCTAAATAAATGGCCTATTGAATTCAGTAGTAGTAGGAATGAGACCATCTTCTCCTAATGAATGAAGTAGTTTATGGGTAGCGAGTGTGCCTAGTGTGTTGAACACTTGAGTTTGTTTAAAAAAAAATAAAATCCTCTTTTGCCGCCTTCAAAGACTACTTTCCCGAAAAGCTTATCAGCTCTTGTGGTTAATACGTGGATTTCACACTAAGTACTTCAGATTTTGGCAGAGGCCATAGCTTTAGTTTTTAAAATTTAGCTCAAAAAATAAATAAATTCCTGTCATCCTAAAGTTAACTTCTCTGCAGATATGTTCTGACATGAAACTAATTAATGTCAACAATTCTATCTCCCTTTAGGCAAAAGATGCACTGTGTAAGTTGGAAACAAACAAAAACCTCTTTATTAAGCTAATAAATATTCTCAGTGTATATGCTTATTGAAATGTTGGATTTTGAAAGTTAAAAGCTGTTGTTACATAAAAACAGTTTCTCTAATGTATGTGATGTAGATGATGATGGCAGGCTGAGTTTGAGAGCTGAGGTTCTCTGGAAGCAATCTGAATGGTTTCCTCAGCCCCTTTAATATCTTCATGTTGAAGTTCAAGAGACGGGTGGAGGCTCGGAGAGATTGGCGTTTCTCCGACTGCTCTCACCGGTTGCACACCCTTTCTTTATTGGGCACTGGGAAACCCAGAAGTGTCGTAACAAACTAGCTGACTCCTGAAACTTGCTTGTATCCTCGGCAAGTGTCTGATGGAGGGAGTCTTAAGTCATTGGTGTATGGGCCTTATCTGGGAGTGGCAGGGACCAAGGTGAGATGAAGTATTGGATCCACAGGTGAGCTCTCTTCGGGAATGCAGCACAGTCTTGTCAAGACCTGAAAAAAGGGAACTGAGGTGCTGTTGCTAAGAGTTCTGGCTTACGCGGATGGCTGACTGCTAATTGTCATCCTATGCTTGGTAAAGTTGGCTGCGTCGTCTTGTTCTGTGCTTGTGAAGTGCTTGGCACAGTAAGGTTTATATTTGTGTTTGCTATAGCAAAATACATCGTTGTTGTTTGTTTCTAAAATAGGAATCCTAGCTTTAAAACTTTATTACCTTTCCATGTGGCTGTTGTTTGTGTGGTCCACAGAAACGTTTGGATACAAACGTCTCTTTTAGCCCCTGGAATGTATGGTTGTCATTATTCACGGAAACAAAACTCCTTCTGTGTGTCTCTTTCATGCTTCAACTTTGAGGAATTCTTAAAATTAAAACAAACCCACCCTCCAACCTACAAAACAAAGTAAGACCAACTCCTGCCCCCAGTAAAATTTCAAGAAAAATCTTATCTTGATTTCTCCCCTGCCCAATAGTGTCCGTCTGGTATGTGACACAGTAAGCTGTCCCAACTGAACGTTAACGAAGAGATGAGAGCTGTATTTAGAAGAGTTGTCTGGTAACATAATATAATGCGGCAGCCAAATTGTCTGTCTTTCTGCTTTTGAAACCAATTCTTCTGTGTACAGGTCCTCTCTGGTGGTAGTGGCTGTACCTCTGTGTTAGTCTCCTCTTTCGTTACTACTTTGCGGCTATTGGAATTCTGTACAGTTTAACATCATAAAGTGTGTAGCATGGAATCGCATGTCTTCTGTAACTGGGGAATCTGGAGTCCTCTGAATTTGATTATAAATTTGGCAACAGGCTGTTGAAGATCAAGGGATTGGATTCACCTTCTGTATGGATGGTGAACACATTTTAAAGGCTCACATGTAAAATAACTCTGATGCTGTCGTAGCCTTGCATTATTAACCTTCCGCTTCACTGGGCTGTGGTCTGTCTTGTTTGGAATTACTGCACAGTGGAAATGGCATGCTTAATCAGAGTTTATAATTTTTGGCATGGAAATTTATTTGTAGAACTTCCTTTTTATGCTGAACTCTTGTGTTAAAATTTTCTTGTGCTCTTTTGAAAGGCCATTAAATGGTGTGGATCCTCACCTTGCAGAGTTGTTCTGGTTTTACGTTCTGTTGAATGTATGGGAAAAGTGTTATGGTAATACTGCAAGCTTTTTGCAAAGTAAATACTAAAATTATTTAGGATTTTTAAAATGTGTATGGTATTTGACCAGAGAGATTGATTTGAACAGAAAAGGAAAATTGCCACCTTCTTTCCTGTTTTCTGTACCTAGAATTTCACTTGCCGGTGCTTTGAAAGCTGGAGTGTCCTTCTGTTTTCATAAGGAGTAGCAAAGCAGCGTATTCATCTGTTTCTAAAGGGGGGAAAAAATCTCAATTAGCTTAAAGTCTGTTACTTGTTTACGTGCAGCCTTTTGAAAGGTTTGTTTCCTGGATGATTTTGTCAGTCACTGGTGTGGCTGAATCTGTCGAACCCTCTGAGGAAAACCAGTGCTTCCCTCCCCCTCGAATCCCGGCATGCAGTTCTTGTGCGGGTACTAGCGTGTACTTCCTCTGCATCTTCAGTTTCCTGTTTTTCAAAGACTGAGCTTGATCATGAGCGTTCAAACAGCCAGAAGAGTTGTGTGGAAAAAGTGCAAGGTTGCTGCGCCTCAGGATAGCGACAGGCAGACCTGTTACCCTCTGCTGGGTGAGTGCACGCTTACCAATGTTCTCAAGGCTGTGCTGGATAAAAGGGTCCAGCCGTGTGGGTCCGTTTTTGTCTTCTACACCTGATGGGAGCTGCTTTTTTTAACTTTGCTGACTCTAACAGGAGCAGGTTCTGGAAGGCTTGGCAGGAAACTGTCCAGGGAAAGGCTGTTTTCTGTGGCGCTGCTCCATTGCAAGCGCTGTGCGAGCCCTGGCTGCGTCACACCTGCAGCCGCAAGATCCTCTTGGTAACGCCTGTGCCGTGGGCTTCCCCTTCATGGTGTAAATTTTACAGTGGTTTTGTCCTATCGAAAGTCTTAATGCCCCCAATTTTCTTCAACTATGCATTAAGTTACTGTGATTTCAGTATTTAGTAGTGTTTTGATCCTCTACAGTTGTGCTTACTGCGTCTTCTGGGACTTCTGAATGTACATACTCGGAGCAGCGCCGTTGTCCCCTCGCACTTTTCTTTTTCCCCTTTTGGTGGTATCTCCAGGGAACAATATTTCCTTCAATTTGGAAAGAATGTGTTTTTGGGAGGAGTACTTTGAAGGAGAAGAAATTTGGGATGTTTCTCTTTCCTTCCTGCCATCCTTTCCCACCCGTCCCAATTGAAATTTCATGGATCAACTATTCCACTGTTTGTGACGAGGGCCAAATAATATAGATTGGCATGGAAAAGGCAATTTGAGGTTTCCTGATACCTGTGAATATGTTGTTTAGATACAGTACTTGGAATGTTACAAAGCTGGAGTCTGAATATGGGGTTTTAGGAAGAGAAATTAAAATCCTCTTACGGTGTAGCAGCGTAATGCCTAACTTCAGAATAAAATGATGGGCTGGGACTCTGGTCTCACGTATTTCTTCTAGAACAATGAAGTGGATTTGGAAATACGCCAGTTTAGTTGAGAACAGAAACTTTTTCTTTTTGTTCCAGTCTGAACTCTGTTAAAACTGGCAAAAATGTCATGAAAACTCAGTAATGTGAGTGGAGCTCCTTTTGAGTGACTCTGGAGAGCTCACTAAATTACAGGTTGGAGAGATCTGGTGTTCTTCAGAATCTGTGTATATTCAACCTGCTAATCAGGTACGGCTACAATTGGTCATCCTTGGAAAGTCAGAGAAAATCAATTTACATGGTTTTTAATCTGGGCCATTGTTCAGGGGAAAATGTTTGTTCTGGCTCTGTGTGTAGTGATGTGGGTTTTAGGACTATTTCTCAGATTTTTTCTTCTTTTATCGTTGTATTTTTAGAAGACCACAAACTTGGGGCAAGTGTTATAACCAGCCATGCGATTAAACGATGAACACTGCGGTTGTGAAACCTCTAAATCTTCATCTGTGGTATAATAGGGAGGTCAATCTCTTTTGAGTTTTTCTGTCTCAGTCCTTCAGGTGTTTTCAATGTGTAAGTGCTAGTGTGTGTACATAGATAATATTTGGTGATGTTTGTGTGTCTGGATGACTTCTCTGATGTTACCTGCCCTAACTGGGGCTAGGCTAAGTTGTAAACCTCCTAGTTGAGTTCTGTTGAGCTTCTGTCCTCTGAAGCCTGAAAAACATAAGCATGTTTAGTCAGAGATTCATTTGTACCTTAAACCATACTAAATAACAAGTTAGCTCGTCTAGTGCAACGTCCTTTAAAAATGTCTAGTCTCAATACCTTTTAAGCTCTCAAGTCATAGTATGTTCTGGGAGTGTGGTGGCACTGGTAGGCTGCGTGGTGCCTAACTGGAGCCAAAGTTGGATTGTTACTTGGGAGGGGAAAAAAAGAAGGGATCTTGTACTTTCTTCACCTGTTCAAACAAATGGACTCTCTTGTTTGTGGCTGTTCGGTGTTGTGGGAGATAATTTATATTCTTTAAAGGATGGTAGCTGTTAAACTAAGAGAGTAGCCTTTAAGCTACAAGAGGGGAGATTTAGATTAGATATGCAAAAGAAATTCTTCAATCTGAGGGTGGTGAGGCAGTGGAACAGGTTGCCCAGAGAAGCTGTGGCTGCCCCATCCCTGGCAGTGTTCAAGGCCAGGTTGGATGGGGCTTTGGGCAACCTGGTCTAGTGGAGGGTGTCCCTGCCCATAGCAGGGGGTTGCAACTGGATGGGCTTTGAGGTCCCTTCTAACCCAAACCAGTCTATGACTCTATGATTTTTCTTCCAGGAAAACTTCTGAAACTGTTCCAGAAAAACTGTTGGGCTATTTTGTGTTTATATGTACACATACTGTATCAGTGTAGCAGTATTTGATGTGATTTTTTTAAATTATTTTTTTCTACTTCAATTGCCTCATTATCCAGATGGATGTCACCCTGTCATTTGAGGGGAGGCTACTTACTCTATACTAAGGAGGTAGAAGAAGATGCCAGATCTGTAAAACCTTCTGAAAGGGACTGCCCTGGGGCATTATCTCTATAAAATGTCAAGTCTTGAAGCCAATAAAGCACTCTGCAGTAAATGAATAATCTATGCTAGCATCTTAGCAATATGTCACTACATATTATTTTATTATTTTGTTCATACAGTTGTCAACAGATGCAGGAGAGATCAATTTACATTTTGTGGGAGCTAATTGTTGTGCAGCCCCCACCCCAGTGAGTGAAGGGAGTGGGGGTTTTCATAGCGGTAGGAAATAATGGCAATGACGCGACTGAGGCGTTTTACAAACCGATAGTTTGACAGTGTATCTTTTGAAACCCTGCATTTAGTTTCTGTTCCCATTTGGGTCTCCTTTCTTGCTCCAGTAGCCTCCCTCTGGAAATCCCAGGAGCACTCACCTTCGAATGAAAAGCTTCCTTTCAGTTGGGAAGAAATTTATCTGTGTTCCCACAGAATATATGCACTGTTGGCAGCTTGAAATTATTTTATCATGAGACCATAAGCTGTTACAATAGTAAAAATAATATTTACTCTATTGTTCCTGTTACTGTAAGTAACGGGAAGCCCTGGGTTGGTTAGTTTGCTGAGCAGAGTTGTGCTGGACCTCCGATCTGTTTGATTTGAAACAACTCTGGCTTTTAACATGTGAAAATGGTGTGTTTCCTTTTTGGCAGCAGGTGATAAAGGATGTGTTCTGCGGTACAGCGTACTTGTAGATGAAATGCATAAGCACAATAATTACGTTGTATTACACAATTGCCTTTTGAGTCTTTACGTGAACTATTTTTTCAGGTTCTGAAGGATTTTTTTTAACCTCTTCCTGTTTATATTAAACTATTAAATGCACATGCATACTCAGAAATTGGAAAATACTCTTCTGTTGCCTTGCAGTACGGTCCCTGTGGTGAATTGCAGGGGAGCGTCTCGCTGCTGGATGTGGGCCGTGGCGTGGGACGGAGCGGTGCCCGTGACTCACTCCTGCCCTGTGGAGAAACTGTTCCCTCTGGCCGGTGAATAATCTGCTGCTGGTTCACTTTCATGTTTTCACTGAAATGTTCTGACCCTTAACTGGAGGGCTCCATATGCTTCCTGCCCTCGTCCCTGATGAATAGGGCAGGAATTGGCAGGAGCGCGGTCTGCCGCGTGACCTAATTTGTGTGGCGTCAGGGTGGAGCACAGCCTAATCTTCCCTGAGCGAGCAGCGGGAAAGCGAATGGTGGTAATTCCCTGGCCGATCCTTCCCGCGGGTGAAAAGCACCCTTGTGCTCCAGGGGAAGATCTCTTGTACGCCGACGCTTGTTACGTGCGGAGATGAGTATCTGTCTAAGCGTTTAGAAAAGCAGCGGACAAACGGTTCCTGGGCTCTTCGCAGAAATTCGGAAACGTGGTTGCTGACTTCTGGGCTGTGCAGGGGGACAGTCGACAGCTTCCCCCTTGTCTGCCCGGATCAAACCTGATGCGCAGTGGTGTGCGCCGAGAGCTTTCCATAATATCTGACAGTTAAAAGAGCCTTTAGTGTAATTTGTGCAGGTGGAAGCAGGACGGTTGTATCTGTCTTGCTAGATTTCACTACAGCCTGGGTTTTGCACTGCAGTTATGAAATATCTCTTCTTTATTGAGATAAAATATTGTTCAGGCTTGCTTAAATGTTCTGGGTCTGATTAACCTGAAATCAGGGCTTGAGATACGCTAATCTATAGCATATAGATGGACTTTTGAGTCATATGCCTAGGATGCAAAGAGGGCTGGGCAGATACTGGAACCGTGTCTGTGTCAGAGATCATGTATTTCCTGTGCTTCTGGTAAACTGGCTAAAAGGAGGAGTGCATCAAGTATTTTAGCTACGGGGCTAGCTTCTTAGAGAAATAGCGTGACCAGCACCACCATAGTGATGACCAGGAGAGTCCCATCCCTGCCTGTCCCCTCTTGTTCTGGTGACTGGTTCCAGTGCAGCACTTCTGTGGGGCTGCCCTCAACGCCAAGGCTTCGGGGCTGCCTGCCTTGGGTTCAAAGAGAGCATCCTGCTGGGCTTCCTGACCCGGGGAAGTGGAGCCTTTGGTATCACTTCTTTTTCTCTCAGCTATACTTTCCACTGCTAGAATTGTACGGCTCAATCATTTTAAGCTTCAAATTATTTTAAAAGGTTCTTAGCTGGTTTAATACCTTGTAATGCAAAATATTTTCAATTCATAAAGCACTGTGTGCAGACCATTGAAATTAACTACTGTTCCCAGCTCAGCTATAGTGAAATCAATATTTACTTGGCCTGTGTGACCTAAGTCTTTTTATATGTACGGAAAACATTTATTTCCACTCTGCCTTTAAGGTAGCAAAGAGATAGTAGTCAGTCCTTTCTGAAAGTAGAACAACAGATCCCCTCAAAAGCTACTTTCTCATACATACAGTCCTGATAATTTTATTTTTTTTTGGTCAAATATGTCAGGCACACCCGTTTCTAAAAAGTTAGTTGCTATTTCTCCACTTCTTATGCAGAAAGTAAGTTGATAAGATTATGATCTTTTTAGTTCCCGAAATAAATATAAGCTTGGAATTGAATATATGAAAACTAATTTGTATAAATATCATCCGTTTTCTTTTCTCCGATTTTTCTCTAATGTAGGTCTTGTGTGGTATTTTTTGACCAGGTAATTTTTTACTAATTCTTGTTGTAGTTTTCCTTTCCGTGAACAAGTTTTAAACTTTAGCTTGCTGATGACAATTTGAGATTGAAGGTTATACACTGGAATCCTTAGCACTGTGTAAAAGAAAGGCAGAAAATCCTGTCACCTGATGACTCGCCATCATTGCTGTATCTGTTGCTGTGAAATCTCATGTCAGCATTTCTTATCTAATCTGCAAACAGTAACTCCAGTAGCTTAAAAAAAGTTCCAAGTGTGGGTTACACAAATAACTTTCTTATGGGGACATGCCTCAATGTTTTATTTAGTAATCTTGAGCGCATGTAAAGTCCCTCACAATGATCAAGCTCATCTCTCAGTGTAATAAAAATAAGAGAAAATGTTGATGAACTTCAGTATCAGATGATGACTTGCTACAAGTGTACTCTGCTGTAGTAAGGAAGCCATAAATGTGCTGGGCAGTTAAATGGACGCAAGTGTTTTATCCTTCGTGATTTTGACCTGTGGGCAGAACTGATTATACAAAAGTTAGTGTTTGCAACGAGAGTCACAAGTGCTACTACCTAAACAAGAATAAACCAATTGCAGTGTACCTCTTGTGTTTTTAGTTAATTCTGATGTTGTTTCGTTCCTGTCTTTATTATAGTGAAGTGGTATATTCTTAAAAATGATCAAACAGTCTGTTCTCACTTCAGTGTGCAGTGCCAGCCTTCCATTGGAGGTGCTTTTCATTTTGAGTAATTTATTGGTGACTAAGGGGGAAAAAAGTGCGTGTTTTAACCAAGTCATTTTATTGGTTTTGCGATTGAAAGAGAAACCAAGATGTTGCTGACGATGCAAGATACATTACCCTTCCAAGATATTTCATTTTGGCAGTGCATTAGTATCAGAAAACACTGCTGTTTAACTCATTGTTAGAATCAAATGACTGATAGTGTGCAATACTATAACTGACTTTCCTTCTACGTAGAGCATCCGTTTTTTTCTCTGGTTTGGCTGTTTTACCCATTTGGTAGTTTGTTTTTGTGTTCGTTTTTTTTTTTTATGAATGTTTCATTATTTTCTTCTATAGCAATAAAAATAGCTTCAAGATTTTGCCCTCAGGAGTTAAGCTGGAATTATTTTATGGCCAGGTAACTAGTTTGCTATCTATCAGATATTCTTCCCTGAGCTAAGGGGACAGTTTTTTCTGTTTAAATTGCAGTAAGTGTGCCTTATTGCAGTTAATATTGTCTTTATTGAATCTGCAAAACAGGTTTGCTGTTCCACCCCTGTGATGGGCTGACCTTGGTGTGCCTGTCAGGTGCCCACTCAGCTGCTCCACCACTCCCCCCTCAACTGGAAAGGGGGAGAAAATAAAATGGAAAAGCTCCTGGGTTGAAATAAGGACAAGGATGTTGCTCACCAAGTTGAATTGTGGGCAAAGCAGATTTGACTGGGGGGAAATTAATTTGCTGACAATTAAAATAGAATAGGATGGTGAGAAACAAAGACAAAAACTATATCTCCTTCTCTGTACTTCTCCCTACCTCTCCCTACCTCTCACTCCTGTTCTAGGCTCAACTGCACTCCTTCATTCCCAAACCCTTGCCCTCCCCCCCAACTGTAATGAAAAAGCCTGCTTATTTAAATTGTATCTTCAAATAAATTGTTTTTTTAATTGTGAGGAAAGCTGGCTTTTCCTGGCAGACACATGCAGTCAACCCTGAGCAAGAGCATGAGCTTGAAAACCTATAGTCCAAAAATTTCCAGATGGTAAAAATGGACTCTTGGACTGAGACAAAGTTGAATATATCTGAAAATAATTCAAAATGTGATTTAGCAATAGACTAATGCTCGTGGGAGCAAGGTTTGGCTGACTCTTTCCTTCTACCTTTTATTGTGCTGGTTTGAGAGTCACACACCAACACCACCTGTGTTGATGAGAGCAGACCTGCATTAAATATTTGCAGCATCTTGGAAACAGGTGTGATCAGCAAGTGCAGTGTTCTGCTGCTACTCCTGTTTTTAACAGCATCAACTGAGGTGGCCTGCAGGAGCAGCAAGGCTGGTTTACAGCCAGCGTAAGCAGAAGCAGTGGATGTTTTCTAGCCCCTTTTGCTGAAGCGTTGGCATGGCATTCCTTATTTCTGCGTGCTGCCCTGCCTCCCGTCCCCTCTGCATCCCGCACAAAACCGCCTGCCTTGGAACTGTCACTTTCCGGAGCGATGGAGAGTGAGTCAAGTCACAGTGGCAAAACTTACGTGTTCCAATAGCATTGTCCTAGTGAATACCCTTGAACATTACACACAGCAGAGTCATCATGGGTAAATAATTAGCTATTGTTTTGACAGTGTTAGGATGCTCTTTACCTGTAAGATAGGAGACTATTTGGCTAGCCTGAAATGATTCACTCTAGCCGTTTGAAAAACAAACACACACCCCACGAAAACCAAACAACAGAACCAAACGTGTCTGAGTGCGTACACAAATTGTCAGTGTCTGGAGGAATTAAAACAAAATAAGGGTTCATCTGTTCAGTAGTTCAGCATGCAGTCCTGCCACAGCCACTGCTTCCAGTTCAAATAAAAATCAGATGTGGCACTATGAATAAATCTGCAGCTGTCTTAGTTTTCGTCGTGTAGTCCGTGGGAGCAGAGCAAAGTTGATGCTAGAGTTGGTAGAACTTCCTTTAAAATGGCTCAGACAGCCTGCAAAGCTACAGGTGGTGTGGGAAACACTTCACAGGCTTAGCAGTAGCTCTTGAAGACTTTTGAGGCAACTAGATCATCTCTGATTGACTTGTTTTATTATTGACTGCTTCGCAGTAGAAGGGTGCTCTCTCCTGTCTTAATAAATCATGGAAGCTTTTTCATGTTTCTCTGTCTTTGTATATCCAGTCTCCTGTCGTGTTCTCGTGCCAGCATAAGTGAATTATTGAGTCTTCACCTTTGCAAGAAACAAACCCAATATGCAGTTGAGGAGGAGTTAAAACAAAGTTCAGAAATGTAACTTATGTTGTCAAAGAAATATTTTTTTTTTGGAGGGGAGCTCCATAGTATAGGTAAAGGATGTGATCTGTGGTTTTTAACTTTGCACAAGTATGATATTGCTAAGTGTGGTGTTTTATGTGTGTGACCTTCATCTTTCCTCTTCTTCTGTTATGCTTAAATACCTCTTTGAAGTTCTTTGATAAGTATCTTCCATTTCTCAGGCTCTTGTTTCAGCCACTCCTTTCTGATGTTACTATAATATGACACTTCTGTATTTATCTCTTAACTCTTAACGTTTTGTGTTCTAACTGATACCTGCTTTCTGTCTCCATCTGTCTCCCTCCCCAAATTCCTTTCTGCTATCCTGTGGTTTGGAGAGTGATGAGATCCAGATGATGAATTTGTGTCATGGGGTGGAGATGATATGATGAATACAAACATCCATGGGTCTTCCTCACTCACTCTTAATCTTTTGTAATTCTTCTGCCTCTCCCAAGAATGACTATCCTCACATACTGCTTTCTTGTATGGCTCTTTCCACTCTGCTAACTGTACAGAATAAAAGGCAGAAATTGATTCTTTTCTGGAAGATTTCCATGTGTTTTCCATAATATTCATATCCAGGAGGTGCCAATAATACAGCTTGGCAGCTGGAGTTCTGGGCCATCTTCTAGTGCTCCCTTATTGAGCCCAAATTACATTCTGCATTTGAAGGATGAGAAGGCTGGTGGTGGCCTTTTTGCAGCCATGTAAAGACTTGAGGAGCAGTGGTGAAGCCCTGTGAGATGAATAGAAAGAGTGGAACAATGTGACTCTGATTATAGACAAGACTAAAACTCCTGAGCTTTTATTTCTTTAGCTTTTGGCACGTTGTTGCTTGAGGGTGGTTTTGGTGGGTCTTGTTTGTGTGGGTTTTTTGTTGTTGTTTATAGTATACTTATCCGTGCAGGACTGGCGACAAGCCTCTTGCATGTAGAAGGCTGTAATTAAATCCACCAAAATTCAAACTAGCATAATAGGTTGCTAAGTCAGCTCTTAGTCATGCTAATTCTTTTAAGAGCAGAAATCTTCACATTTTCCTAGCCTCCTTAAAGTCCTCTCTTTGACACTCTGGTGATTATTCCTTTATACTCTTGCCTTTCATTCAGTTTTCATTTGTCATCTACAAAATTGGGGAGTTCTGTTTTTGAATAAATATAAGCCTGCAAAAGTTTTCTTGTGAAGCCAGTCATGCCAGTTCATAGTTGGACTGGAAAAGATGCTGCAGGATAAAGCCAGGAAGCTATATTCTGGTCTATACTGCCTTTTTAGCACTTCCAGAGCTGTTGCTAGCTGGGCTGTGTAACTTTGAGGGGCATGGAAGCAATATTTTGTAGAATAACTGTATAAGAAAGGGAAGACTATGTAGCTTCTGGATGCTTGGCTTACCCTTCAAATGTGAATTTTCATTTCCAAACCTATTGGACAGTAATAATATTTCTTGTGCTGTTTGAGCAAGTAGCAGGTACATAGGTGACTGTGACGTTCAAAATACATTTGGCCCTGCTCCATCAGCTGGCGGACATGCATGCAGTTGCAGGAATTCTTTCCTTGCCGCTTTGATGTGGTAGGCTTTCTGAATACTTGGGTTTTGTGGATGATCCTACTTCTGCCGCAGGTTGTATGGGTCAGCACTGGACAATCTGAAATATGAACAGTGTATTGCAGCTTGCTCCGTGGCGCTTCACACAGCGGCGTGTTACGAGTTCATGTGCTCTGCCATACATCGTCTCTACTGTTTCCCATTTCTGCTCCTTTGCAGCTTAATAAATTCTATTTCCTTTTCTGTACTGCTGCTTTGCTTGTGTGTTCTAATTAATAAAGCATTCTGAAGAGTAGCTTTAATATAGCAGTAGTGTGGAAAATCATAAGTGGTAGGTGATATCCAATTAGAGGTTTCTAGGTATGAAGATCTAGTTCATATTACGCGAGTTAAACTTCTTATATTGTTGTGTTTGGATGAAAATTTGTGTGTGGTGTTTCTTAAAAACCTAAGTGGTTTTGTGATTCAGTTTTCGTGATTCTTGTCCCAAGTAGCAAACAGCTGAAGAAAAGTCTTGGCATAGCTGGTTAATATTAAGCCATTTGAGATTTTTCAGCTGTATTCATATTATAATGGTTTAAAGTGGAACAACTTAAAAGACCTATGTAGGTGGGAAATGGAATCTGACTAAACTGCAGACATGATAACATTCAGTATCATAAGTATTTTGCAGTTATGAAGCAGCCAGACACTAGCTGACTTTTTGAACATCTCACGTGTCATATCTCTCTGCTTGTCTTTGAAGGCAGAAGTACTGTCTCCAGCCAGTTTAATTCACCTGTTTTTTCCCAACTTGTGCAACTGTCTGTTGCTGTAAATTCATATTGCTGTGAACTTGAGTAGGGTTAAGAGTAAATGCCTGCCAACGAATGAAAAAAATCACAGAGTATTCAGGATTCATTGTGCTGCCCTGAGTTTAGGCAGGGGAGGAAACCTTGCCAAAAGGTTAATTCAGCACTGATACATGTTTAGTCAAGGTTATCTGACCGCTTTCTATAGTAAGACCATCTGGAGGGTGACAAGAGCTGCTGTAAGTATTTTCTTTTATAAAAACAAAATGATAGCATGTAGTGCTCTTGGAATTGATCAGGTGATAACTCAGAGTACCTCTGCAAAACAGAAAGTGGAATGTCGCACCTTCTAGCAAATTTTATCAATTGGATTACTCTTGGTTTTTGCCTTGTGTGGTCCAGATAAGACTGGCAGAAATACTGAAGTTACTTGTGATAGTTAAGGATGCAGTGTGTTGACAGTAAACTTCTTTGCTTCTCCATTTGTAGAAAAGGATCTAAAATTGAGTTAAAAGTACTTTCTGGATGCATTCCCCACTGTCTCCCCATACCTAATTTGTAGTACACAGACCTGAAGATTCAAAGGAAAGTCATGTGAGGACTACAGTGTCTTTAGATTACCTGTGACTTCTATTTTGTAGTTGTAATTCATCCTGTCCATTCCACTTGTTCTTTCTGTGATGGTAGTGTTATTTTAATATTTGTGAAATAATAATCTTTCTTTTATTACTTCCATCAAGGTGTTACTTCTGTTTGCACAGCCTGAAGAGTGTGAAATGCATTGATTTTTTTTCTTTACTACTGAGCTTTGTAGTTTGCCTTAAGTACATCATTTTATTGAGAATTTGACATCTGAAATTCTTGTAAATATGTATGAAATTAATTTGTTATAGTAGCTTTCTTGCTCAGAGAGGTTTAAATGCATGTTAAATACAAAGCAAGTTTCTCTTAACCCCATTGAGGAACCACATAAAAGTATTTTTGTTTTTTCTTTGATAAAGAGCCAGTCTTTTTGCGTGCTTCTGGGATTGCATCCCTGCCTTACCCCATGTCCTTTCTCTCCCTCGTTTGACCCTTCACCTCTGAGCAATTACACGTTAATCCAGACCCTTCGCAGCCTGCTCAAATGTGTTGGAGCAGTTGAGCTTTGCTTCACCAGAGCTGGCTGGCACTTGGGAGTATTTATACGGGTAATGTGTGGCTGGCTCTTGGGAGAGGTGGGGGTGTGCAGATAAGGTGCAAACAGCCACCCTCAGTCTGGGATGTCGTACTGAACCCTGCCTTGAGGCACAGCTCTGGTTCTCGCTGTGCTTGTATCATGTATTTGTTTGGGGAGTTTTGGGAAACACTTGTTCAGTACTAATTGTTTATAGTAAGAAACATTATTTGATGCTACTTGCAAATGATTTTTCTTTCTGGGGTGTTGTGAGGGTGAGGTTGTGAAAGCCTTGGAAGAAATTCCCCCTTGCATAATGTGACCCAGCAATGGTGACCTTGTTCTGGCTTTTTGTGGGGTGGGGTTTAAGTGCTGATCTTGCTTTTAACCCAGTATGATATTGGAAAGGCATAAGTAATTTTACTCATGGAAGGATCTCAGGCCAAATGCTCTGAGTTTCAAGATAAACCTTTGAATTGAGGAAATGATCATTTGTATTGCATCAGATGGTTTTGTCTGCTAAAGAGTATGTACTTTGCTTTTGCTCTGCTGTATAACCTCCCTTTCTTACTGGCAGAAAGGGTTGATCTGCCATGTGGTTATACTCTTTTCCTCAAAATTAGAGAATTAAGCCAGAAAAAGCTACTCTTTGACACAGCTTTGGCTCTGTCAGAGGAGATTTTGTTATTAGTGATGTCCATGCACATTTTTCATATGCCAAGCCAATGTAGTTGTGCCAGCAAAACTCAATAGTGTATGTCTGTGTTTAGATGCTGACTTATGGTCATTGGTGGTAAAAACTTTTTTCAGACTAAACTTCACAGTGTTTCTTCTTCTGTTGCAAGCTAGTTTTCATTTTAGAGGTCATTCAAAGATACAAAGGGCTTCTGTATGGGGTGAAATTCCAAAGTGCTTGAGTTTCAAACATTGTGATCTAGTTAAGTCGAAGTTGCATCACAGGTCTGGTTTCAAGAGGTCTTGAACACTGTTACCAAATTAGTCCCTTAATAATCTTTTGCGTTGGCTGTTTCAACATTGAAATTGGTCTGATGAACTGATTTATACTACTTACATCTCCAACTTGGGTGCTTGGATTCACAGTTCCTGATGGATTTAACAGTGGTTGCTCAGGGGGGCGGGTTACCAGGAGGAGGACTGTGCTGGGTTTAGCCTGGCATGTTACCTGTGGTGGTGCCCACAGCTAGATACCATGTGCTTATACTTCTTTCATAAGCATGCCTTCAGTCATACTTCCTCTAATATACCTTACTTTCCCGTGGTTTGCAGTTCAGGGATTTCTTCAGCCGTAAATTATATCCATCTTTTTGTGAACTCTTAATTGCATAAGCTTGTCTTGGGTTTTTTATCCCATTTATCCTAGTGTTCTCCTTTGTCTTGCTTTCACTGGTGGTTACTGTCATTAAATTAGCTACTCAGGCTAGCAATATTCAGGCTGCAAATTCCATCCTCGCTGAGGCACAGACACCACCTGCTCTGCTGCAGGGATGTTGACCTTTGGTCAAACAGAAAGTTGGGGACTTGAAGCTCTTGAGCTGCCCCAGCTGGGCAGCTGCCCGCTGGGCAGGGGCTGTGAATCCTGAGCCCGCATGGTGCCTGACTACTTAGCGCTGGGAAGGCGGGCTGGAACCCTTTCCAAAAATGCATCCAGGACAGGATTACACCTGTGAGTATGACTGATCTACTGGAGTTGTTGCTGGAGGCAGCAGTAATCTGACTTGTAATTAATCTGATTTCATTAGGTGATCTTTCTTTTTGTATAGCCAGTTTCTACAAAGGTGAAGGTTATGTGTCTGTTCTGAATTTCACATGCCCTCACAAAATCATTTTGTGTTAGAGTGGCAGTACTGAAACCCCACATTTGCACAGGTTTCACCACAGTCCTCCTGAAACTTGGTCATTAATAAAAGCACAGAGATTGGGATTTGTGTATGTATCCTTTGCCCAAGCAATTGGCTGCTGAAATCCCTTGGCTCAGTGTTTTGCCAAAATCTTGATGGGCTTTGAACTTTGGTTCTCTCCTTTTGACTGCTCTGTTCCTGTATCTTCTCCAGTTTTGGTCATGCTGTTTGAGATGGTATGTCCTCAAGGAGCTTTTAGTACCGAAGTGGGAAGTCTTCTGTGGGTTCACACTGATAGTAAGCAGTGGCTTGCTTGATTGCATAAATACCTATTTTAATGCAGTCCAGATATTTATCCTGCAATTGTCAAAAAGAATTTATGGACTTTCAGAGCAGTTAATCAGGGAGGGGGTTCAACTTTGGGGTCTAATTAATGACTAAGCCACGGAAGGAAATGCGGGTTTAATTAGGATATAGGATTATCAGTGCCTCGATCTACCGCTGTTCTGGTCAAATGACAAAAGAAAATTCTCATGTTTGCCAGAAACCATAAGAAGGGACCATTCATAAGACTTTACTTGAATTTCTCTTTTATTCTTTCTTCATTGAGGTGTCTTACTAAATACATGAATTGCATAAGACACCTTTATGACTCTGTTTCTTCTTGCCTCTAGAGAAAGGATAATAATTTCTTTGTGGACAGAGTGCTCAAAGCTTTGCCTAGCATCACGTTTTTCTGCACAAAGTTTTCCCTTTCCACAGTGGTGCAATATTTCTTTTCCTTGGCCAGCAAAGGAATGTGACTGGGAAATACTCAATTTATCTCAAGAGATGGGCTTGCCTTTCACTTAATCTTCCTCACTAGGGCTGGGTGACAGTGCAAAACACATAACATACTTTGGGTAGGTTGTGTGAAGCTAAGAGCAGGTTGGCTTGTGGTGATTGTTTCTGTAGTGACCTTGCTGGAGTATTTTAGGCATAGAAATGAATGAGAGGTTTTGGTGTGATTTGTGCTACAAATATTTTGGATTGAAATTCTTTGGTCATTTTATTCATTCCTTTTGCTTGCTTCTCCTTTATGTTTACAGCACCACTACACCACATGAATTTCAGGGGTTTCTTTTAAACCTTCTGTATTTCAGGTTTCATCTTAGTAATCATAAAGGTTAATAGGCTGCTGTAAATAATTCACAGGCATCAGTGTGACTGATCATTGATAAAATAATGGAATAGCTAATGAAGCTCAGACTTAGCCTGTCTGGAAACAAAATAAATAATTTATGCTTTTTTAAACTTTATTTGCTTATTTGGTTTCTGTGAAGACTGAGCTCAGTTTTGTTGCTGAGATCAGTATGCAACAGTTTGAGTTGAGAAATACTTTGTATTTGGGCTTGCTTCTCCCCATGCTTCTGTCATCCAAGCCTTGCCTGCCCAGGCATTTGTAAGGGTAGCATGACTTGGTGTTAGTCTTGGTTATGAAGAAACGAAATGTATTAGTCTGTGGTTATAAGTTGGCCACAGAGGAGTGCAGAAGCTTTCCTGTATGTAGTCTGTTAGGTGAAATTGTGTTAGTGAGCAGCTTTCCAGCAAATGACTTGATGAGCTTTAGGTGCTGGCAAGTTTGTGAAACAGGAGCTTGCTTCCTTTCTTTTTCATTCCTTTGCTTTACCATGAGTGTGCAGAATGTTCTTGGACATGCTCTCCTTTGGTGGCATTGGTGAGGCCACACCTGGAGTACTCGGTCCAGTTCTGGGCTCCCCAGTACAGGACAGATGTGAAAATACTGGAGTGAGTGCCAGCGGAGGGCCACGAAGATTGTGAAAGGGAGTGGAGCATCTCTCCTATGAGGAAGGGTTGAGAGACCTGGGGCTCTCCAGTCTGGAGAAGAGAAGGATCAGGGGGATGTTACCAAAGCTTGTAAACACCTGCAGGGAGGGTGCCAATAGGATGGACCCAGGCTCTTCTGAGTTGTGCCCAGTGACAGGATAAGAGGATGTGGGCACAAACTGAAATGCAGGGAGTTCCATTTATACTTAACACACTGGAAGAGATTGCCCGGAGAGACTGTAGAGTTGTCTTCCTTGCAGACGTTCAAAGCCTGACTGGATGTGGCCCTGGACAGCCAGCTCTGACTGGGGACATTGGACTAGGCAAACAGTCTTCATAGGTGCCTTCTGACCTCTGCCGTGCTGTACGTTCTGTGAAAACACTTTAATGCAAAAGTCTACTATGCTTCTTGGGAGCAATGCGAAACGTGGTGGATTCGTACAGGTGGTGAAGCTTTCTTAATACTTGTAAGGTTGCATAAGGCATTCATATGAAAGAGATTAGAAGACTTTTTATTGATATTGCGGTGATTATAACAGTTGTGAAATTGCAACAGGTATATAAACTATGTGTCCATCGTGTCTGGGCATTTTGGGGGGGTCTAGAAATCTTGTTCCGAGTGACAGAGTTACAACTTTTTAAAGATATTTCTTTACTCTTAATTTCTGAGTTAATTAGCACTGGAAAATTTAAATTATTTTTATTACCTTCCATGGACGAAATGCAATTGTATGTGTGCTGTTTGTTTGGTCTTAAGACTGGATTTCTAAATACTGTCAGAGATTTGAGGCAATCAAGCCCAGAAAACTGATACCTCGACTTCGTGTAACTCAGCTGCCGAAGCTGCTGTGTTATGAATGTCTCATAGACTGGACTGCTAGAGAAGACTTAAATTCCATGCAGTTATGAATTCCATTTGTTTTTCAATAATAGTCTGCATGCTGCTGTCACTGAAATGGCACCTATATGGTCTGTATCAGAAGGTACTTAGTTAACTTGCTTGCAGAAATGTTTATATAGCATTTATGTAATTATAAAATATGTTAAGTGTACACTTTTTTAAAAAAAAAATCTGTTGATTATTTTCATGAGGAAGTAGAACACTCTGATTATACTTGCTGTTTCATTTTTTTCTTTCCTGCAAACCTCGTCCAAACTAGGATTACCTAGTGGGAAATTTAATCCACTTTTTATGTCATAAAGCTAATTAAATAGCTACAGGTTTTGTGAAAATCAGTGGCTGGAGCAAGAAGAGGCCATGAATGCAGCTCCTCCACTAAAGAATAAATTTTTTTAAAAAAGTATAATTTCTTTGCTGCTACCTGGTGGGTGACCAGATAGCACCTGCATGTGGGGTACGATCTGGTGCATACCCAACTACCCATGGCCTGTACCTTGTGTGCTGGGTGGGGTGGGAGCTGGCACTGAGAGGCCAGAGGAGTCATGGGGAGGAGCTGGTACTGATGGAGCTTATATTTTTATGCCAAATGTTATTAATCTACTTCTTAGGAACTTGAAGCATGTAGTAATATGTAGGAGTGAGGTATGTTTATGTTTCAGGAATTGACTTCTGTTTGTGTAGGGAAAAGCTGTTGACCTAGAGAGGTTTAGAACAGGAATGATGATGGATTGCCATGGAAGGAGATTTGGGACAAGGTGGGGAGGGATGGATGGAGGAGTCTGGGAAAAACATGGACATCTCTGAAGGGAAGGGTCAGGAAAGGCTTTGATATTTGGGAGTGAGAAGACCAAGAACATGGGATGAAGGGGATTTGGGATTGCGGCCTTTGGGTTTTTGGAAAAGAAAGATAGTAAAAAAATTATGAACAGAGCTGGGATAAAAGAGACTTTGGAATATGGGAGGGCAGAAGTTCAGTGTTACAAATAAGAACTTCGCAGAGTGCTGCTGTCTTTACCTGCCTGTCACAGAGAACAAATTAATCTATCCAATCTGGTGGGGTTTTTTACTTATCTGAAACGTGGCAATTTGTCCTTCTGGCATACAGCAAGTTAGCCTTCTCAGTCTGACTCAGTGTTGTGGAGCTCTGGCCAAAGCAACATGTGGAATATGCTGCATCTCTAACGGTACCTGTGAAAAGTCTCTAGGCTATTTCTGCATTTCCTTCTGCCACATTGGGTCTGCTTTTCCAGTCAATTATGAAAACTTTTGGAAAGTTTACTCTGATAAGTAAGATTATTTTTTTTAAGGAAGTTTGCCACAGAGTATGACATAATCGCATGTGGAAAACAACATTACATCTTTTGTACTGTGAACATTGTTTCCTGAAGATGTTCAAACAAGGTTGTTCGTGATGTCTGCCGGACTTGAAACTCTGCCATAACTAGCAGAGAGGGATACTTGCATATGTAGAGTTTATGGCTTGGCTTCCTTCTCTGCCCGAGCAATATCGCTTACTGGGGCATGCGCGGGGTCTCTGACATCTGTTGTGTGTCTGCTTCCTTCTGGTATGCAGATGGGCCTTTTGTGGGGACGGCTCCCCTGTTATGCAGGAGATTACACTAGATGATCACAATGATCTCTCTGACCTTGTATCCCATGAATCACCTCCAGAAATATAAGTGAGCCTAATAATAGTTCTGATTTGGGCAGAGGAAAAAGAACAGATGGCTAACACCAACTTGTGGAAAGCAATTCTGTTTTCTTTGTAACTGCTCAGAAATGCAAACATCTAATCTGTGTTCATAACAAAATGAAAATATGCAGAAAATCTAGTTTGTAATTCCTACCTTTTATTTGTGTCTGCAGATTTATTCTATCTCTTTAAGTGCCCTCCTGTTTGTGTGCTTAGAAACATCTTTATTGCCAGATTTTGGGCAGGAGTTATTTGCCTTTCTCTTCTCTTTCCATGTGCCAGTCATGTTGGTTGGGACCTCTTGGAGATGGTGAGGGCATCTTCCTGTCGCTTTGGGTGAAGTTTGTCTTTTGGTATTTATGGGGCACATATAATCCAATATACTCTCTGTAATCATAGAGATATTTGATACCTTTGTTTCAGTTTTTGCAGAGTGAGCTTGCTGATAAATGAAACCGTTTGCTCTAACCAAAGGTTTTGGCAGAAACTTTTCCAGCCTCAAACCTTGATGTGTGATCACTGACAGTTTGTGAAATATGTGCCCAAATGTATTTATATCACAGAACAATAGGAGTTGGAAGGGACTTCTGGAGATCTAGTCCAACTCCCCTGCTAGAGCAGGATCACCTAGAGCCAGTTGCACAGGATCACATCCAGGTGGGTTTTGAATATCTCCAAAGGAAGAGACCTCACAACTTCTCTGGGCAACCTGTCCCAGTGCTCTGTCACTCTCAGAGTAAAGTTCCTCATATTGAGATGGAACTTCCTGTGTTCCAGTTTGTGCCTGTTGCCCCTTGTCCTGTCAGTGGGCACCACTGAGAAGAGTCTGGCTCCTTCTTCCAGACATCCATTTATAAGCATTGATGAGATCCTCTCTGTCTTCTCTTCTCAAGGCCAAACAGACACAGATCTCTCAGCCTTTCCTCATATGATGCTCCAGCCCCCTTAATCATCTTGGTAGCCCTCTGCTGGACTCTCTCCAGTTGTTCCCTGTCTGTCTTCAACTGGGGAGCCCAGAACTGGACAGAGTATTCCAGATGTGGCCTCACCAGGAGAGTAGAGGGAGAGGAAAACCTCCCTTGACCTGCTGGTCATGCTCTTCTTGATGCATCCCAGAATATCATTGGCCTTTTTGGCCACAAGGGCACACTGCTGTCTCATGGAGAACTTGTCCTCCAGGACTCCCAGGTCCTTCTCTGCAGAGCTGCTTCCCAGCAGGTCAGCCCCTAACCTGTACTGGTGCCTGGGGTTGTTCCTCCCTCGGTGCAGGACCCTACACTTGCCCGCAGGTGTATCACACACAAAGGCTTCCTAGAGCTGTCTTACACTGGAAGCTGATGCTGGTTGGTTTGGCCGAGCATTAGGGAGCTGTTGTAGGCTGTTGGAGTGAAATGTGGGATTACTGGATCCAGGTGATGCTCCCAAGCAGCCCTGTGTAGGTGTCGGGACACTTTGCCCTAAATTCTTGGGTTTGCATTGTTGTCCCATGAAAACAGCAGGGTCACTGGCTGTTCAGCACGGGTCTTCAGGCCCAGTGCGTGGTGCCACAGCATTATTTCTGTCTCCCAGAGCTTACCGTTCTCTCTACTTTCCTTTTAAATGTCATTCCAGTGCACTGAGATCGGCAGTGTGGCATGTTGGATTGCTTTTCCTAGGAGGTAGGGAAACAGCTATTTTGGTATTGCTTCAGCTGTGAGGATGCTTTCTTTTAAGCTATCAGTTGCTGGAGGATTTTTTTATTGTGACGTATGTACAATTTAGCTTAGACTCACAGCGCATTTGAGTGAGAACCAGAGGGGTTCGTTCCTTATCTGTGGTGTCTTGTTTTAGACGGTGTCTGCTCTTGGGAAACACCAGGGAGTGAGGTGCGGGGGGGACGGGGATGGTATTGAAGGATTTTCTTTTGGGGGGGTTGTTTTATAGTGAAGTTTGTATTTCATAGTTTGCATTATACAGAGAATTTACAATTTGGGCAACAGCATTTTGTGTGTCAGTTCCTGTAGGCAGGCATCATTACTTTTTTTTTTTTTTGGTTAGAAACACTATTAATATCACTGTGGTTTTGCCTAGCTGCTGAAGTTCGATGGGGAGGGAAGGAGAAGGAATGAAGGAAAACACTGTGCTCACCGGTGATTGCAGGAATTAAACTTGCAGTGTGGAGGTGCAAGCTTACAAGGGAATTGCTGGAGCCATTTATTCTACCATGGCGCTGCAAGAAAAGAAAGGATCTGCAGAACAATCTTAACTTTAGCTTTCTGGCTCTTTAAACAAAGCCCAACACCCCAGAGCTGCTGATAAAGGTTATTCTGTGTTAATGAAGTCAAGGCCCAGCAGTCCTGACGAGCATCAGAGGTTCTTCTGTGAGCTTGGTGGTCACACATTCTGGTGTTTTGCGGTTTGCTTGGCTTTTTGCCTCACGCTAGCGGGAATAAAAACCACGCTGGTTTCCATCCTCAAATTTTTGATGCTTATTTTGTGTCTTTTTATATGTGAATTAGTCTGAGTTTGACAAAAAGATAGTTACTTTCAAAATTCTTTTTCTATCCAGAAAACCCTGCACCCAAGCACATAAAACTTTTTTCTGTCCGTTAATGTTGTCAGGGTTTCAGATCCGTGCTAGTCCTGGGTGGGGCGATGTCAATGATGGATGCTCTTGCTTGCCTAAAGGCTTAGGCAAAGGGATGTTTCTAACATCGTTACATTCCAAGTGTCTTAATTGAAACCCACAGGCTAATTCCTTCTTTTATTTCTAAATTCCTTTGCTGAAAACTTAAATGAGAACTTAAATTTGCCTTCCCCACCTCATTATTTAAGTCTTAAAATGTGAGATGGCCCTTGGTAACTCGTGCTGGAACGGTTGGGCGATTTCTGTACTTTATTTGCCAATCCGGCCTGTTCGGCTCTCCGGGGCACTTTGATGGTAGTGCTGCGCTGCCAGCTGTTCTGGGTGCGATAACATCTGTCTTTCAGAAACTACATAACACGGTTCTGTCATGTGAGCAAACAACGCGTTTGGGGGAAATAAGAAAGCTGGCTCTCAGGATGAAGCAGAGGTTGAGTAAAGGGCAAACCACAACCCAGTGAGGCTTTTGTTATTACCTCTATTTTTAGATCATTTAGATTCCTTTTTGCTCCTGAACATGATATTCACAAGGCAACAGATTGGACTTGAACTGTGGTTTCAAAGCGCCCCAGCGCAATGAAGGGACGGCAGCGAGGGCAGAGGAGGTACGCAAGGCCACACAGGCGGCTGCTGGGGGCGGCTGCGTGCCAGGGCGCAGGCTGGGCATCTGATCACGCCAGCCGGTCGTTCTGGGCGTGCTGCGGTTGCACAGACATACATCATGCTGTACAACAGAAAAGGCTTCAGCAAACAAGCATCCGGGATAGGAAGCTTTTCTTCTCTCTGTTGTCATCACAAGAGTTTAATTCTCCCTGCGTGTTTAGGTTTCTTTTTATTTCCCCTTAAAGGAACAAGCTGTTCGACATCAGCCGTTACCAGTCCGTTACGCGGCTGGCGGGCAGGCAGGGCCGTGCTGGCCAGAGGAAACAGTTGGTAGGTGACGAAGCAGAATTTGGCCCCTGGTCAGTCCCCTGCATTTATCGTCAGGCTGCAGCGGTGTGAAAGGAAACACCAATGTTTTAGCGACGTGCTGAATTTGTTTCTCGCTAGGCTGTGACTTGCTGACGTTTTTAATGTCTTGTGCAAGAACTTGAGTGGCTGGAGTGCTGTGTGCTTTGCTGAATGGTGACATTGTTTCGTTGGGTGGGGTGGTTTTTTGGTTTTTTTTTTTGACCGAATGTGGCTAATTTGTTAGTTGAATCATAATGTCAACCTCCGGGGGTTAGCTTTACAGACTCATAGGAATCTGAAGAAAATTAATTTGACGGATAAAATAACTTGTCACTGTTGCTAACAAAGCACCAGCATTTCAATTACAAATTTCTTTCCAAGGTTTTCTAGCAGAAAGCTTGACACAGCCCTGGCTATAATGGCCAATTACAAAAATCCTCGTTTCAGGGGCTTTTATAAAGCAAACATGAAAGAAGAGCCTGACTGGGCAAGTGCCATCTATGGGCTTTGTAACTGAGCGGGATGTTTGGGGAAGATGGGAGTTGTGGGGATTCCCATTCCTTGGCTAACTGAAACAGAGAGGATGCTCTGACACCTGAGAGATAGTAGGGGTATATACAGTGATATTCTTGTTTTCACTATTAAGGACGAAGTAGTTTGTGTCTATGAAAGTTGTATGTGTTTTGGTTTGTTACCTGTTGTTTTATTTTGGTTTTTTGTTGGTTGGTGGGTGTCCGTGTCCGTTCCATCTGCCCCCCCGAAACCCTCGTTTTGAAAAGAGGGAAAAGGGGATGGGTTTTTAGTGAATGTTACGTATGGTGCTGCAGCACACACCATGGAAGCACTTACACAAACTGGACCTGAGGTCTGGGGGGAGCAGCTGTAGGCGCAAGGTCCGCTGATGGGGTCCCGTCAGGCTGAAGCTGGTGTGATGCTGAGATCTGTCACCTCTGCTGTGCATGCCCCTGTGAAGGGTCTGAGCCCCCCAAGAGTGGGGTGTGTAGAGCTGCTAGTGCACAGGATTTATAAATCCATGACCATTTTCATAACTGGTGTTAATCTTTTATACAGTCAATACAACTGTTTTTGGCCTCTCTTCATGCATTGCCTTTATCATCTTAAGGAGTAAGCACGTTAAAAGAACATGAGACCTCGAACTCTGGGGTTCCTCTTGGTTCTCACAGAAGCTTAAGGAAGGAAAAAGGCAGACTGAGCCTAGGAAAGCATCCTGGTACATAGGTATGTATTTGGGTGTGTTGGTGGAAAAGGGACAGAGGTTGCTGAATAATATTTAAAGAGAGAGAAGGATGTTTGAATCTCAATACATTCAATACAGAAATATTATTTGCAATTAATGTAAATGGAAAACATTGTCAAGAGCTGGACCGAGTCTAGGATGGAATTTTGTACAAAGTTAACTGTTTGGTCCAACAGTGCTAGTTAATTATCTAGTCTGTTCCTGTCTTCTACAAAACCCAAGCAGACAAAATCCCGAAAAACCCCAAACAAACCCTCCTGCCACACACACACAAACCCTTGGAAGTGGGAAAAATGGAGTAAATATATCCAGATATTTGGAGTTTAAATCTTTACTCTGTCAGTGTCCTGTGAGATGGGTACATGGCACTGAGTATCCTACCTGTCTTTGATGGCAAGATGCTGTATTTCACTGAGAGAAGAGAGCAGGGTTAATGAGATCTTTTAAGTAACCGTATTCCTCCAGAACACCACCTTGAATTTCAGCGAGCTGTTTTAACCATGGCCTGCTGTGCATGTACTGTAGCTGTCCTGGAGCTCTTTCAGAAAAATCGTCTTCTGCATTGGGGTGTCTTTGATTTCTGGTTAAGCTCGAGGTGTGACTGAGGAGTCAGCTGTGTTGGACTAGGTTTAGATGGCAAAAAAGAGAGGCACAGAAGGGTGAAACAATGGCTTCTGGCTACCACCTTGCAGCAGATGTGCACTCTTTGGTGTGCCCTAAGCAGGTTTTTAAGCTGTAGTCTAAAAGGAGCCCAGAACTAAGTTTTTATTTTAAATTGATACAAACATTGTGATAAAGGTTATTAAGTCTTTTAAAACTGTCATGACATCTCATTTCTTACCAATGTGACTTTTTCTCTTGACCATGCTGATCCATTACTGCTATTCCTTGTTCACGTCTTTTAGGTAAAAAGCACCTCGTAATTTGTTCCACTGTTCCAGTAGTCCGTGCGTAACAGGTATACGGCTAGATATATTAGGCATGAATGGCATCAGTTTCAGAGACATTTTAGGCCAGAAACAAGATGTTTTCATGTCATCTACCTACGGAATCTTCTGGTAGCATCCCCTGACTTTTAATTTTGTTAATAAGCATCTACATTTTGTAGGTAAAACTTCCCTGTACAACTGTTTCAGTTGCCGCTGAGACGTATGATCTTTTAAGTGGTGCCTTTCAGTATGGTATCTCTTTAGACTGTATAATTTTTTTTTTCTTCCTTTCTATGATTTCACCAAGTGGAACTTTTGAGTTTCAATCCAGTTTCTTCTACAGCTTCATCCTAGTGCGGGGACAGATAGTCTGAACACTGTGGTGGTATGGTTTGTTGTGGTAAAGGGCTTCAAAAAGTCGGTGCCAGCTGCCACCAAGAGTTTCTGTGAGAGAGCATCCTAGGCAGTGGGGTGCTGTGGGTGACTGAAGCATATCTCAAGGCTTGTCTGTCAAGAAGCTCTTGGAGCCTTGAAGGCCTCTTGGAGATCACAGAATCATAGAATCGCTAAGGTTGGAAAGGACCACTGAGATCATCAAGTCCAACTGTCAACCTAACACCCACCATGCCTACTATCATGATCTGGGCTGCAGCTGTCAACCTGAGTTTGCCTGGTGGAAGGCAATGTCTGCCTTGGCTGTGGTCTGCTGCATGTGTGTGAAGCTAAAGCCTTTCACAGGCTGCATGTGTGTCTTGTCTTCTTGGCTGCAGCAAGCAGGCCTGAAAATCCATGGTGGGCCAAGTTCCTTTGCCTGGTCTGTTGTCAGCAAGTAATTCAGTGTCGTTTAAGTGCAGTGATGAAGCATAATCTTGCCCTTAGCACTGCTCGGTGCAATTTATCCTAGACGTACCCTGTGATATGGGCAGAGCACGCTGTGCTGGAGGTGACTCAGTCTGATTTAGTGGAACAGACTCTGAAAAATGGTGACTCCCAAATAGCTTCCTTAACCTGGGAAGCTATCTTCTCTCTGCACAGCTGGAGACCACTGCTCCTCCCTCTGCTTTGACTTGTAGATGCTAGCCTGTTCTTCCTCCTTGTCCTGCTGGGTCCATGTGGCTGTCTCCTTGACCCTAGGTGGTGGTGCTCTGGTGCCACACCAGGAGGAGCATTGGAAGCTCTTCCCACACTTAAGCTGAACTTGACTGTGGCCAGTCGCTAACATGGTTCATAACCCAGGTGTGAAACCAGGCTGAGGGTGGAGAAGGATGGAAGTGCTTTCAAGGTTATTCCAGCAGCTTTGCTACTGCAGTTGCTGTGCAGTGTACTGAAGGAGGCTATTATCTGCATCAGAAGCTTGAATGAGGAGCTCATCCAGGCAAAAAGGTGTTGACAAAGTCTGATGAAAAGCCCATGGTTTCATAGGTTGCTTTGCACCAGATGGGAAGCCTGTGAATTTAATGCTTCGGTATCCTGCCCTGGAGGTGCTGTGAGGCTGATCCTAATGCAAAGTTGCTGCTGTGGTTGCTAGCAAAGTTGTGTGGAACATTTGTGTGACTCTGCAAGTACCAGAGCCTTGCAGAGATTTGGACAGCTGTAATGACAGATTACTCAAAATATTCTCCTTCTAGGTGAGGATAGTGTTTAATATGACCTGTTTTGAGCAATCTAGGATTAAGAAGAATGAATTTTCACTCATTGTTTTCTTATTCTTTTTCTCCAGATGAACACAATGATGTACAGAAAAAGACCTTTACAAAATGGATAAATGCTCGGTTTTCCAAGGTAATGTTGGGTTGAAAGTACTATGTTACTTTGTTTAATTCACTGTTTAGGACAATATTGGTTGAATATACTTTTACTCCTGTAGAATACTCCTAGTAAAATGTATAATGAATACAGATAGAACACTGTAATATTTGTTCCCTCTCTGTTTCACCATGTACATAAACATTTGATACTACGCATCTTGTTTAAGAAAAAGCTGAAAGATTCTATTTGCTAATATCTTAAATACAGTTATTTGCATGATGGTGTCTGTCTGGGTTGTGGTCCGCTCTATACAGTTTATTTGTATGTGCAGAGTGCATTACAGCAGATTTTGAACCCTAGTCACTGTGTTTACTCTCAGGGTTTGAGTCACCTTTACTCATCCAAAATACTCTGCAAACCTCGACTTAAAGCCACCCGGTGCTGCTACTTGAGTCTTGAGTGGGAAATTTTGTATAATTGCTTGCTTATTTTGAGTTTTCCTTGGCTTTCATGCTGTGCATTTCTTTAATTCTCTTTACCGACATGAAACTTACTGAGACTCTTGGTTTGTGTTTTGGGATGAGAAAGGAAGTGGTGGTTGCTTTGGGATACTATTTAAAGCCTGCTTTTTATGCTGTTCTGCTGATAGTGAAAAATGAAGCTTTTGCCCAGGAGCACGGTGGCTGTGGGAAGTTTCCCTACGTTATAGTTTGAGTGTGTGGAAGAACCTGGGTTGGCATCAGAAAACTCATGTATGTTTCCAGCCAGTATGCTGCTGCAAGTGGGATAGCTAATAGTTTGCACCGTGTTATTGGAAAGGGGCGTGCATGTAAGATCACGAAAGTAGATATGAATATAGAAAGAAGAGGGTGTGTGTGTTGAGGGGGTGTTGGTTTGTTTTTCTTTTTAAATAAAGCAGCAACGGTGCTATAGCAATGAATGGCTCCCCCTGGAGCACTGCCCTTCTGAAGTTCTTGGTCAGAAGTGTGAGAAACTTTTACCTTCCTTCCTGTGCAACGTGACACTGGGCAATGCAAGGCTTGTGGCCTTGGTTGATTCGCTTTGGCTTAGGATTGTTTTGATTGAAAGCTGATATCCTGCACTCCTCATCCAATGTGTTCTTGGCTAGTTTGCTCTGGAGGGGAGGAGCGCGTATGCGTGACTGGTGGCTCTGCGCTCTGCTTTTTGTTTGAGAGGAGAGACGGTTCTGTGGGAGGAGGGTTAGGCAGGGCAGGGTCCTGTAAGGAGGGACAATGTGGTGAGAAAGGAAGGCCAGTTTGTAGAGGCTTACCCTGGCATAAAGACAGCGTGACCACGAAAATGACAGCGATACTGAGAATGTGCTATGTGACTTGTTTGTACGTGTTAGGGGCATTGTATTGAAGTAGGTAAAACTGTTTTCAGTCTTCTTACTTGTACACCCATGGATATGTTCTATAAAGCAGCTTTTCCTTTTATACTACGTGTTCAGATAGATCCTGCTTAGCTCCTGGATTTCCCTGCCCCAGGGTATGGTCAGTTACTGGTTGGATTTTGAAGTAACTCTAACTTCATGGTCCATTAAACCAGGCCAAGCTAGGAAAGCCACGTTAATGATTAAGATGACTCGTATAAAAGGACTCCTGACTACCGCACGTCCAATTCAAACTTGAGCGTAGGTACTTTGCCACGACAAGACGTAGATTTATGAAGACTGGCACGCTCACATTGCAAGGAAATTGCTGGTGCTAAGTAGAAATCACTACATGTTAAGAAAGTCTACTTTCGACTGTGCCTTGAAAATGTAAAGAGACTGATTTCTGTCCTACTGAAGTTTTTGCATTTACCAAGTCATTTGGGTAGTTTAAAATTCTTTTTCTGTGAACTGGATTTATTCAGCTGCTTAGTAGGGCAGGGAGATTTTAGAGGCTGGGTAAAAGTAATCTGACCTACGTTGCAGAAAACAAAATGGTAACTGAAACTTTGTATGGAATGGCAAAGTTCACGCCAACAATTTTAGTTGTCCTTCCATGTTAATTATATTGTAGTTGCCCTTCAAATAAACACAGAAATAAAAAGCAAGCAGCTGAGCCTTTGTATGCAGTTTGGCATACAAAAATCCTAAAATTGCAATTGCATAACATGCTAAAAAAAAAATCTCTGAACGTAACTTAAATCAATTAAATAGGGTTTTAAAAAGGATCTAGAAAGAGCAATGTCTTTCCCTTTTCTCATTAGGTAGGGGATTAGGTAGATGAGTGAAACACATTAAGTATCTCAAGTGTGCTGTGAGGTACCCATATCTGCTTTGGGCTCCTATTCAGTGAGAGGTAAGTTCTTGCTCTAGTTCACAGTACAGCAACTTGTGCTCTTGGTTTGAACTGTGCTAGTACAAAATGCATCTTGCTTGCATGTATTTTTTGAAATGAAGGCACAAGCATGTTTAAAGTGGATTGAGTCCTAGGGTCAATAAACGTACTCGGCCAAGCCTCAGTGCTCGCTGTAGAAATCTTTACCTTAGCAGATCGTACACGCTACAACTCACAAGCCTGTGATGGTTGTGTAGTAAGCATATTTTGTTAAAATTAAAGGGAATAAAAATTGTTAGATAAATAGTCTATTTTACCAAGCTTTAACCAATAGGCAAGTTTGCATTAAAATATTTATTGATACAGAGCATTTCAGCGAATCTTTATATTAAACCGTGTGATATTTTTCCTTATTCTATGTGCTTTCCATTGCTCTGTCCAGTCTAATTTCAAGAGTCAGATTTAGCTGTTTCCCTGTGATATAGCCTACAAATTAAGGCATCTAGTTGTATGGGTAGTTAATGCATGCTCTTCAAACTCTGTAAAACTGTTTTCTACCCTTTTTCCTATCCCTTTACTCCTTTGTATCCTTTTTTCATTAATACTTACCAGTTCGTAAGTATTGATGGATATATTTTCAGAACACCTTTCTGCAATGCAAGAGTATCATGTTCTGTGTTCACAGCCACTGCAAATAAAGGTAGATATCAGAAGTAGCTACTCATTTTTTTCTGTAATATCTTCATATAAAACAGAGCTCTTGTTAAGTCTTGACAAGATGATGCCTTGTCAGCAAGGTCTGGGCTTAATGGTCTAAGGAATAGTATTAATCCTGCACACCGTTAATGATTACCTGTAAAACTGTGCTTTAAATAATTCTGATTAGTTACAGAGGAGCTCTTCACTGAAAGTAGAGTTTGAATTCAGGTCCACAGGATAACTTACTGTTCTATCAACAGTATGTTATTTGTTACACGTAAGTAAAAGGGGAGTGACCAAACATTTTGCAATCAACCCTAGTTTTGACTTTTTCCAAACTTCTAAGCAGTTTCAGTCTGTATCTATTTGCATGGCATATCCGTAGGCCTGGGACTTTGGGATCTGTCGTACAGACCTCTGACACCTCAGCTGTTAATTGCATAGCACAGTGGCTGGGTACTCGACTTGCAACTCTAGGAGGTTTCTAGAAAACTTGATAGGCATGTTGAGAGATTCAGGAGCCTTGTGTCCCACTTTAGACCCTGATAGTACATTTTTTCTGCCCTGTTTTCTTTCTTTACTCCTACTTTCTGACCTGTTTTTTGTGTGTCATTCCCCACCTCCCCCCGCCATTTCTCCATTTCTCCTGTCAGAAAGCTTGCCTGCCCAGCAAATCTGGAGTTTTGATCACGCTGCCTATTTCATTCCCACTTCTGTCTTTTGTCACTTAGTTGCTTACCTAGCAAGACCCAGTTTTTCTTGTTAAAGCTCCAGACCTGCTCGTTCTGTCCTTTCTTTCCCCCACTCTGCATCTCCTCACCTTCCCAGCCCTTACAGGATTTGATGCTTGTGTGGTTCATCCTATTTTTGCATCTCTCTTTGTCTAAGCAGTTCTAGCTTTGCCCTCTCTTTACGTCCTTGCAGGAGTCAGTCTTTGCTGCCTTTTGTGTTCCCATTTTCCAAGGTGGTACTTTTCCAAGTTTGCTTTCAGATTGGTTACTCTCCCCTTCCGCTGTTCCTGAACTTGGCAGGTTGGACCCAGAGTTAGTGCAAGAAACGTGATACCCTAACCCTCAATTTAGACCAGTGGAGTCAGATCTGTCACAGCCTGTCGGAGCTTAGTGCTTGTCACTCTAGACAGAACTTTGAAGTTCACAGATCCAGAATGGGCAAACTGAGGCTCTTCCTTTTCCCCAAAGAATCATGTCTTCATTATATTTGGGAAGTTTTCCCACAGGCATGGCAAAAACACTTCATTGCTACGAAAGTTGTGCTCTGCAAAAGAACATAAAACACTTGAGGTATTCGTGGTGTTCACTGAAGATGACACTGGATTTCCCTGCCCCTCAGTCATAAGCCTTGGGTATGGGTGGCTGTTGAATGGAGCCAGCTGGGGGCATTGTTCCAAGGTGTCAGGAGCTGCATTCAAAGCCCTTGCACGCCTGAGAGCTGTGCTTCTCTTCCCTTTTTGTCATGTGCTCCCACCTCTTTCCAAACCAAGCTCTCAATTTCATTAGTCTTCTATATGGAAGCCTTATACAGTCTTATTTCTGCATTTGCAACATTCTTGTTGCATATATGTCTGTAATTCTGATCCTGCAGACCTTGATGTCTGCATTGGCCAGCAGCTGCAGCACTGGCAGGGCTTGGAGCTAGGACCTGCCAGTGTGGGTAAAGCCAGACCTCTCATGCTTTTAACAGTGTCTTAAGCTCTCTCCTGCTCTGTGGTCTTCCAAAATCTATTTCAGTTTAGGGTTAAAGAGCAAAGCAGAGGCTGAGGTGCAGCTTGGAAGCGGACTGCATCCTCCAGGGCTGAGCTCCAGGTTAGCCTGCGAGAAGACAAATGCTCGGTGCTGGGGCTCCTGTGTGTTTCCACTCCTGGGCTCTGAGTCCCGTTCCCTGGAAAGACACCAAATAAAGTAAGGATGGGAGAAGACAGGGCAATAGGCAAGCTGGTGAGCAGTACTTGGAGTGCTTTGTCATGTGATGGCTTTATATGCATCTTAAAATTAAAACAACCCCTCCTTCGTTACACCAGGCAGTAATTAATTTGCGAACTGCAAAGTCTTATCTAACTTTCTGGGTGGTGTGCTGTACAGAACTTTTCCACCATTTTTCCTCCTTGATTTTCTCCTCTCCTCTAAGGGTTGTTTTACCATAGTAGTAAATGTCAGACCCCATACTTCTGAAGACATTTTGCTGCTCCACTGCTGACTCTTGGCAAATGTGATAAATCTGTTTTTTAAAGACAAAAGCATACCTATTCAAGATAATTAATTTCACGTGACCTGAGATACCTCAGGCCAAAGACATTTGAGAAGGGATTTTTTTGGGGAAGGAGAATTACGGAGTCTAATGTATTAGTCATGCAAGAAGAGAGATCAAAAAGATTGATTAGGCAATTTTGTCTGTTCAAGAAGACATCCCCTAGCATGGTCTGTAGTCCTTTTTCCAGTTCAGATTTTGTGGCGCAAGCAAGGAAATACTTGACGACTGGTAAAACATTCTCCAGTCTAATTGCTCCTGCCGTTTTCCACTGCTGAATTAAACTGTAAAATGTAACTTCATTCACAGACAGCCAAAGCTTATAAAAAAAATTGGCCTTCACCTGAGGAACAACCTGGGTGGAAAAGAATTAGTCTTTGTATGAACTGGCTTTGAAAAATTTAATTTTGAGTCTACTTTTTTTTTTTCTTAACTGGATTACTTAGTCCCTCCTTCTGAGAAGTCAGATAGGATGTGAATTAACCCAGATGCAGGAAAATAAATCTTTTTTTCTCTGATAGGTTGTGAGATATGGTAAAGGTGACTAATTTATAGCATAAAAGCAGTAATAGATCGTGGTCTCTCCCAGATTTAGTTACAGCATTAGAATTGCCAGTTTTCTTCCCTCCTCTCAGCTGCTGCTGTTTTCTGTTCTAAGAACAGGGTGCAGGCACCATCTCCCTTGCTGGACTTCAAAGCTTGGCATAGTAATACGGACTGTAATTACTGCTGATTTTGGTTAATGCTCTGGGCTTTGGGATACAGTTTGACTCTGACTCATGGTCTCTGTTATCATCCCAGCTGTTGTGACGTTTGTGTATTTGCGTTTGCATGACCTTCTCAGGCGCTGGAGCTGAACCTGGTACAGGCACTGAAACAAATCTGTCCCTTTGCCTAGTTAATCGCTAATGAGAACAATAGTCAACCTGGTCAGCAGGAATATTTTTTTTTAGGAACCAGTTTCTAATCTGAAGTTAGCTGGCTTTCCAAAAAAAAAAAAAAAAAAAAACCAAACCAAAAAACCCAACACCCCCCCCACCCCACCCCCATTCCAATCTTACAGGAGAAATGACTGACAGTGGTAAGAAGTATGATCCCAACTGCCCCTGCTGGTAATGGTACATAATGAGGCTTAATTGCAAGCCAAGGTTAGTACTGTTACATTAAACGTGTTATAATAACGTAAGCTTATGTAAATGCATTAATAGGTACGCTGGGGAGAAAAAGACTGACAGAGTTGTTGATGCCTTGTGTTTGTGTTGCTGCCTTGCTCTGTCTAATATTTGCTTCTATATGTTTTTCCTCCTTCTATCATGTTGTTAGTTAAGTATTTCGGGTGTTCTGTGGATTGAGCTATCTTTAGCTTTTCAGCTTTGCTGCTTCTTGAACTCCTGTCTGTCATCTAGTAGAATCAAACTTTCGAGCTTATCTCAGTGATGATTCTTACTCCCTGTGCCCACGCCTGTGCCCCGTTAATCTGGAGTATCTGTTTTGTTGCTTCTAATTATTTTATTTTTAAACAGCACTAGTGATATTTAATTTGGTCTACAAAGTGTTTTCCTCTGGTGATTGTAACTATTTATTTTTTACTTCATATTTGAATTCCTAGTTTTGGTACTAGTGTCATGTGGAGGTGCCACAACTACTCAGGGATGTTCAGCATAAAGTAGAGCATGCTCAACTAACATACATCTCTCTCAGTATAGCTGGTATTTATGTATGCTAGAACTCCTGCATGTCAGTGGAAGGAGAATGGAAAAAAAAATCACATTTTAATAAAAATACTTCTGTAAACAATGACAGTGGTCTTAAATTAGAAATTGGCAAGATTATTTGTTGACTTAGTTGTTTACTTTTTGCAATGACCTTTTTGCTTTCTGAATTGTTTCCCACATTGAGTTCCCATGTACTGACATCATGATGTAGCGGCACTTAAGTTGTTTCTTACCCTGTATTGGTCATGATAAAGTGTAGTTCTTACTCCTTATGTTGTTTGTAAGTTTAAACTAAGTAGGTGGTTACCATGAGTTCCCTAGAAATGTACTTGAACATTAACGAATGGTTCATGTTCTAGTGATTTGTTTAAGCACCCAACCTGCTATGTATTTCTCCTTCTCAAGAAAATGAGGTCAGTACTGGGACTGACACTGTTTCACATCTTTGTCAGTGACATGGACAGTGGCATTGAGTGCACCCTCAGTAAGTTTGCCAACACCACCAAGCTGTGTGGTGCAGTTGACATGCTGGAGGGAAGAGATAGCCATCCAGAGGGACCTTGACAGGCTTGAGAGGTGGGCCCTTGTGAACCTCATGAAGTTCAAGAAGGCCAAGTGCAAAGTTCTGCACGTGGAATGGGGCAATCCCAAGCACAACTAGAGACTGGACAGAGAATGAATTGAGAGTAGCCCTGCAGAGATGGACTTGAGGGTGCTGGTGGAGGAGAAGCTCAACATGACCAAGCAATGCACACTTGCAGCCTAGAAAGCCAACTGTATGCTGGGCTGCACCAAAGAAAGTGTGACCAGTAGGTCGAGGGAGGTGATTCTCCCCCTCTACTCTGTTCTTGTGAGACCCCACCTGGAGTACTGCATCCAGCTCTGTGGCCCCAAACACAAGAAGGACATGGAGCTGTTGGAGTGAGTCCAGAGGAGAGCCATGAAGATGACCAGAGGACTGGAGCACCTCTCGTCTGAAGACAGGCTGAAAGAGTTGGACTTCTTCAGCCTGGAGAAGAGAAGGCTTCAGGGAGACGTTATAGCAGCTTTCCTGTACCTGAAGGGGGCCTACAGGAAAGGTGGAGAGGGACTTTTTGCAAGGGCATGCAGTGATGATAGGAGAAGGGGTAATGGCTTCAAGCTTCAGGACGGTAAATTTAGATTAGATATGAGGAAGAAATGAGGTGGTGAGGCACTGGAACAGGTTGCCCAGAGAGGTTGTGGAGGCCCCATCCCTGGCAGTGTTTAAGGCCAGGCTGGATGGGGCTTTGGGCAACCTGATTTCGTGGAGGGTGTCCCTGCCCATGACAGGGGGGTTGGAACTAGATGGTCTCTGAGGTCCCTTCCAACCCAAACTGTTCTATGATTCTATGATAAAGGTATCTTTGCAGCTCAACTGCTATTTTGACCTAGTTACAGAGCATCTTATTAGACATTAAACATAGTCATCTGTTGGCTAAAAGTAATCAGCAAAAGACAACAATGACCTTCATGTAAGTGACATTGTAAGATCAGGAGAATCTGATGGAAAGTCAAGGCATACTGCTGCTTATATCTTTTCAGTGTGTTTTGATGTTTCTGAGATGACAGATGATCTAAATGGCAACTAGGGCTTTTCCCAGCACTGCTCTGAGCAGCCAAAATTTGTCTGCATTCCCTTGGTGGCTGGTGAAGGTCATATGTATGCTTTTACAATGTATGTTACTTCCCCAGTGACAGCCAACGTGCGTTACTGTGAAACTGAGAGGACCTTTCATCCTGGTTTTACTGTCGTCACTAGGAGGTCTGAATCAGTGTCACTGAAGACGATGTGAAACAGATGAGGCTTATCTCGACTCTCAAACATCTTTGGCATTCATTTATTGGAAAAGAGTTAGGTCTAATAATGTACGCTCAATAATTACTGATTTAAAGGACGTAAATTCTCTGCTGTAGGCAACTATGATGACATAAGAGAAAACTGCCTGTTCCTAGTTAAAAGACTGGATGGACATTAAAACTTCTGTAATTGTTAGCTTTGTATAGAATTTCATGTTCAAGGATAATACACAAAGCACATAGATCCGTGATAAAATGATAAATAGTAGCTTGAGTTTAAAAAAAAACAAACAAAAAACTTTACCTTGCTGAGAATTTGTGATTCCCTTTAATTCCCTATCACTTGGCTCAGTTTGTTACAATGCCTCGTTAGCAATAAAAGGACAGTTCTACTGTTATAAAAGAATGTTCTACTGTAAAATATATTCAAGGAAGATTGCTGCCCCGCAACTGTGTGTGGCTTCACTAGAACAAACAGTAAATGTTGATGGCTGCTCTTTCTGCTGTCAGTAGCGTTGGATGACTTTCTTAAAAATCTGGTCCAGATTTTATTTATATCTCCCTCCATTTCCTGGGAACACTTTCTGGCAAAGAGAAGGAATGATTTCTGCACAGTCATGTTGGCTGGCCTGGATGACCCTTCTTTGCAAGTAATCCTAGATGCACGCGAGGAAGTGTGAGTCACCCTCTTAAACCTGATCCAGGTAGAGGGGCTGAAAGACAGACAGCGGCCAACGGGCATGTGAGGGCACCTGCTGCGGTGAGAGAAAGGGATCTCTGCACATGGGCTCTCCTTCCCAAATGCTGCTGCTCTCTTGCTGGAACATGCAAAGCCAGTGCCTGTAGTGGCTGGTCTTGCCACGTATGGCTAGCTTCTGGTCTGCAGCTCAAAGATTGTTCAGAAACTGCTGCTGCTGTCACCCCACGAGAGAAATCAACAGGAAAAGTGCTTTCTTGCTGTAGTTCTCCTTTGTCTCTTCCCTGCCCTACTCCTGTTGGCACAAAGGCTGGCACCAAAATGTTTGTTCGAATAAAGGTAACGTGGTGGATTGGATCTGGTTCTGCTCCTTCTGCATGAGCCCTGTGGTGGATAACACGTGTTACCGTGCGAAGTTTACAGGAGCACAAGCAGGCCTAGCCCCAGTTTACCTACTGTCTCCAGCTTTTATTGCTCTACTTTCCTTCCCCTTGCTTTGCCTCCCTTTCCCTTTGCTCTTCCCTCTCCCTCTTTCCCTTACACCAGCCCCTGTTGAAGTGAATCATCTCCTTTCCTGCTGTCAGTGCCAGTTTAAAGCATTGGGAACCAACATGGTCTCTTTCTGAGTTAAGTCTGTTAATTGCGTTCTTTTGTCTGCCTTATGGAGCCCTTGTCTCTGGTGCTGCAGTTCTGAGTGTGCAGCTCTGCTGGCAAAGCCCTCTCGGGCAGGCTGAGCAAAGAGGTTTCTGCCAGTGTTGGTTGCTTTTTCTTTTTTTTGCTGTCGCAGCAAACATAAGCAAAGCTGAGAAAAACTGCCTTCTGTTAACTGATAAAAGCGTTCAGTGAGGGGAGTGTGAATGTTTTACACCCTGAACTGACACAGTTGTCCCGGTACGTGGTGTGTCCCTGCCTGCCCTTTATACTATCTTTGTAGTATAAACTGTATTTTGTCTTTGAGAAAGGACCCATTATCTGCCCCGTATTTGTACGGTGCTTACCACAATGTCGGCTGCTCCCGAGTGCTTCCCAACGCAACCGTGACTAGCCATTTGCCCTTGCCGAAGGACTCGGTGTGGTTTGTCACTGTCACTCTTACAAGGCAAATACTTAAATTTCTTGGTCCGTTATGCTCAGCGATGGACTGCTGCTCCTTACGGGATGCCGGCGGAGGCTGAGCTGCTTTGTACTTCTGTAGTCTTTAAGTATGTAGAAAAGTGGGTAAAATATTGTGGGTCCTGAAAAGGAGACATTTAGGTTGGCGTAGTGTACTGTATCCCAGGCAGGACTGTACAGGGAGAGAGATACTATTGCTTTTATATACTGCAGATATGTGTGTGTATTTGTATGTGAGTGTGTATCTGTGGGTACAGACTTGTTTTTCAGAAGGCCAGATTGCTTTCTGGAGATCAGGAGTGTGCAGTATGGCTGTGGGCAGGGATGGTGGGGGAAGCAGTCTGCAGAGCCCCATGCCTTACCCTGTAGTGTGGGAGAGGACTTGTGCCCTCTCGCAGAGCCCAAGCTCTCACCGCAGCACACCGGCCTGCCCCAGCACAGAGCTGGTCCCAGGGCTGCCCGCTCTGCCCCAGTGCTGTCTCCATGGGCCTGTCAGGTGCCCCGTGATGGGTCAGAGCCAGAGCTCAGAGTGCTCCTGGCCCTGCTGGAACTTGGTTTGGATTAGGCTCCCTGACTAGAAGCCCAGGTCCAGCCTTAGTGGTCGTGTATTGTGGTTCCTAGATTGCATCTGCGCAGCCACAGCACGTCACCCAGTAGGCTCAGTGGTGGGTCCTACATGCTAAAAGATGGGCCTCTACATCTGTTTTCTCACAAGGGGGTGGTGGTGATGGCAACAGTCTGGCCCGGCTTTGGGCTGGCTCGTGGCTGGCGTAGGAGGGCATGTGTAGCTGTACTGCCAGCACTGCTTCAGAGCTTTTCTGTGTCTTCTCTTGGGAAATGGATGTATGGGATAACCCCTTGGGCTACTGTTTTAGAAAATTATTTTCCAGCTCCTTCCTAAGCTTAATGCGCTTTACGAGTCACACAGCTGTCAGAAGCTGGGGTGCATAGCTGTGCTGCCTGGAAAAGTAAAAGGCTTCCTGAAGCACAGCGGGTTGCTATCTAATTGCATCTTAGGAAAGCTGGGCAGCATCCAGCTGCACTGGAGGACAGAGCAGCAATGTTCCTCGTTGCAGACCGTGTGGCTCAGATAGCAGATCCTGCGTGGAGATGTGTGCCCAGGTGTGAGGAACAGAGCGCCTGGGTGGGAGGAGGCACTGTGAGCAGAGGAGGGTGCAACACACGCACAGTCTCCGCTCCCATTGCGAGAGCAGCGCTGAGGGCTGGCTCTGTGCCCTGACGGGGCTGCCTGGGTGGCTGCATGTCCCTCAGGTGGGTGTGGGAAGCTGGAGGAGCAGGTTTCCTGCCTTCCTGACAGATGTGCTGCACTGGAGGTGGTGGTGGGCTTGGCAGGGTGGGTGCTGCAGCCCTTTCTTAGCCAACTGCACTCAGCCCACACTTCTAGAAGTGCTTCCTCTGATCTGGCTTCCATCCCATAGACAGCGTTTTACTAGACTTCACTACGTGGAGTTGCTTTCATGTGGCTCCAACTCTGTTTTGAGGATAGTAGATGCTTTAATAAACCAGGAAGGAGTAGCTTAGATTGTAGAAATAATTTAATACTCTTCTGCTGATTCTTTAAACTGACAGCAAGACATGGTGCTCTGATCGCCAGCAAAATGAAAAACCGGTTCTCCTGAGAAAGCCAATCTGAATTATTTCCACCATCACAGCAGGACGCATTGCATAGGGCTGGAACGTACCGTGACCTGTTGAAGTGAATGACTGAAAGCAGGAAGTCATTCAGCTTGTTTTCGTGCGTGTGAAGTGAGGGGACGGGAAACGAAGAAAAAAGGCTGTATGTTCTCCACACCCTTGTTGCACAGTATTAAATGAGGCATCTTTATACTTTTTCAGCAGATCCAAATCCTTTTTTTAAAAACTTCTGGACCTAGGCAACATGTTTATGGAGGACTTGTAGCTACAGCATTCTCAGCTGGAGAGGGGCTGTTTACAAGGGCATGTAGTGACAGGACAAGGGGGAATGGGTTTAAGCTGAAGGAGGGGAGATTTAGATTAGATATTAGGGAGGAATTCTTTCCTGTGAGAGTGGTGAGGCCCTGGAACAGGTTGCCCAGAGAAGCTGTGGAGGCCCCATCCCTGGAAGAGTTCAAGGCCGGGTTGGATGGGGCTTTGGGCACCCTGGTCTAGTGGAGGGTGTCCCTGCTCATGGCAGGGGGGTTAGAACTAGATGGTCTTTGAGGTCCCTTCCAACCCAAACCATTCTATGATGTTTCTGTTCAGGAGATTAAAATATGGCAGTGCAGCTATTCCACTCTGATTTTTGTGAATAGTTCTAATAGTATCAAATGTGATTAAAGATGACATTTAAGAAAAACGCTTATGAATTTTGGGGAAAACCAGGTATTTGCCAGGAAAGTGGGTTCAGTGGGCAGATCAGTGCTCTACTGATTTGTTAGCCAGCATTTGGCAATTACTAGCAGCTGTTGAGGCAGGAGGAGGTAAGAGAAGGTAAAGGAGATCTATGTCAGTGAACTCATGTCATATAAGATGGGCCTTTGACAGCCTTCCTTCTGAAGAGCAACGTTATAAAGCCAAGGTGATAGATAAAGGCAATATTGGAATTTTACATACTTTTAAGGAAATATTTTTCTTCTCAAATTGACACTTCAAAGGGACACTAAAAGCAGTAACTTAACTGATCTCCTGGCAGCCAGCAGATGAATATTACAAAGCAAATAGAATAGAACAGAATCATTAAGGTTGGAAGAGACCTCCAGGATCATCCAGTCCAACCGACCCCCCCCCACACCTATTACCCACTAAACCATGTCCTTCAGTACCGCGTCTAACCTTTCCTTAAATACTCGCAGGGACGGTGACTCCACCACCTCCCTGGGCAACCTGTTCCAATGCCCGACCACCCTTTCAGAGAAGAAATTTCTCCTCATCTCCAACCTGAACCTCCCCTGGCGCATGTACTTACTTAGTTGCTGGCTGCCTGTCTCTTCTCCCCGTGTCCTGTAACACTTTCCTACGTTCACTTGTAAGGGTTCAAGAATAAATAAGATTAAAAGGGAGCGTGGAAAAAGTTAACATGATTCTGCGGTCATCTCCCACCATTCTTGTACAGAGTCCCTCCACCCACAAAGATAAAAAATGTTAAAAATGCATGATTTAGAATAGCCTGAGTTTCACACTTTGCTGCTTCTTCGAAGGTAGAGAAAGCGATCAATTTGTTTCAATATGTACCTTTTGATCTACTAGTCTGGGTAGAAGAACAGCAGCTTCTTGCACAGGGCTCAATACCAAGTCCTTTTTGCTTTTTTTT